>JAAIIK010000133.1:1723728-1748097 GCA_014706435.1 Silurus glanis | reverse complement strand
TAGATAGATAGATAGATAGATAGATAGATAGATAGATAGATTTTTTTTATTTTCTTATTCTTAATTTTTATTTTTTATATTCTTTTATTTACAGATTCATCCAAGTTAGCTAGTCTATACAACCCCTAACACACACAATAATATATTTCCTGTGTGCAATAATATTCTGTAACAAACTGAAACATTACTGCACCATCATGGGCAGTGTGCTGTTTATTTATTTATTTTCTGCACTACTATTTATCTCTAACCCTGAAACAGATTGCTTGCATGCTCAGCCATTAAGGCAGATTCTTATAAGTGTACTTAAAGGTTTTTCAGGCTCTTATGTTCTCTCTATCTGCAGTTGCGTTGTTGAGCACTGCTATTTGCGTCCACGATGCCAAAGAAGAAAACAGGAGCTCGCAAGAAGGCTGAAAGCCGCAAAGAGCGCGAGAAACAGAATCGAGCCAACCGAGAGCACGTTGATGTCGCGAAGCATCCGTGCAACTTTTCTATGGTACAGTCCATTAATCACGTGATTTAATATAGTAATCGTGTACTTGTGTATTAAATACATACTTTTTTTATTTACTCCTTTTTGTCGTTTGCAGGATTGTGATAAGTGTCTGAGGTGAGTTTCTGCATGAGATTGAGGATTTTTAAATTATTCTTTATTATTTGTGCGTTTTATGAACGTAAACGTGTGCCAGGAAGGTTTTCATGTTCCTGTTCTAACATGCCAATTTGTTCCTTTTTTTTGTCCTCTTTGTGTCAGACGACAGAAGAACAGAGCTTTTTGTTACTTCTGCGCGTCGGTACAGAAGCTCCCCATGTGCGCTCAGTGCGGTACGTCACCAATATTTATCACTGATCTTCCCAGTAGGGACGTGCACAGCTGTTTGAGCAGCTGTTTAACCCGGTCAGGAATTCTGTACAATCTACACCCACATAAAGTCATGGAGAGAACCCAGGGTTTCTACAGGGTCTTAAAAATAATCTACATATTAGGCCTTAACAAGTCTTAAATTTGCTGTTTTTGGTCTTAAATAATTTTAAACGGGTTTTAATTTAGCAGCACTTTAGATTTTTCGTGATGTTGTAGTTCTTTCTTTCGTTGGTCCAAATATAATTCGCTGTATTATGATGGATTTTACTACTTGCGTAAAATGGATTTTATGTTTCAGCTATGGGGAAGTATTCAAGCCAAGCGATACTTGGCTTAATAAAATATTTAGGGCAGTTGTGGTTAAATGCATACATATTGGCTTACAATTTTTCCTATGTTTTTTTTTACTTTTATTTTATTTATTTACATTTTTTTTAAAAGATAATAATTTTCTAGTCTTTTTGTGTTTTTTTTTTTTTTTTTTTTTTTTTCCCTGAGGTTTATTTCTTTGGTTTTATTGAAATGAAACCCATATTTTCCACTTACTAAAACTTCTATAAAATTAATAAAAAATTTAAATCCTATTGCTTTGGCTAGTTGAAGCTTTTTTTTTTTTTTTTTTTCGTAGAAGGTCCCCTTTAATAGATATTTTTATAAAATGAATAAATAAAATTAATTCTATTAGATTTTCTATTTTATTTTTTATTAAGTCACCTTATTTTTATCCGACGTGCCGGTCCCAAGCCCGGATAAATGGGGATGGTTCGTTAGGAAGGGCATCCAGCGTAAAACATGTGCCAAATCAAATATGCGGATCACAAATGAGAATTTCATACCGGATCGGTCGAGGCCCGGGTTAACAACGACCGCCACAGGTATCGTTAGCCGACAGGGTACCGGTGGAAATTGGGCTACTGTTGGCCGAAGGAGGAGGAGGAGAGGAGGAAGACGTCTACAGAGACGGCAGGAAAAGGAGCAGTGTAGGAGAGTGGAGGTTCGGGTTGGTACTTTAAATGTTGGTACTATGACGGGTAAAGGGAGAGAGGTAGCTGATATGATGGAGAGGAGAAAGGTAGATATGCTGTGTGTTCAGGAGACCAAGTGGAAAGGGAGTAAGGCCAGGAACATTGGAGGTGGGTTTAAACTGTTTTATCATGGTGTGGATGGGAAGAGAAATGGTGTAGGGGTGATTCTGAAGGAAGAGTACAGTAAGAGTGTAGTGGAGGTGAAGAGAGTTTCTGATAGGGTGATGATCGTGAAGGTGGAAGTTGAAGGGATGATGATAAATGTCATCAGTGCCTATGCTCCACAAGTTGGCTGTGAGATGGAGGAGAAGGAAAGATTCTGGAGTGAATTAGATGAAGTGGTAGATGGTGTACCTAGGAAAGAACGATTGGTGATTGGGGCAGACTTTAATGGGCATGTAGGTGAAGGGAACAGAGGTGATGAGGAGGTGATGGGTAGGTATGGTTTTAAGGAGAGGAATGTGGAAGGGCAGATGGTGGTAGATTTTGCTAAAAGGATGGAAATGGCAGTGGTGAATACGTATTTTAAGAAGAAGGAGGATCAAAGGGTGACGTATAAGAGTGGAGGAAGGTGCACACAGGTGGATTATGTTCTGTGTAGGAGATGCAACCTGAAGGAGATTGGAGACTGTAAGGTGTTGGCAGGGGACAGTGTAGCTAGACAGCATCGGATGGTGGTCTGTAGGATGGTTTTGGAGGCGAAGAAGAAGAGGAGGAAAGTAAGGATTGAAAGAAGAATAAGATGGTGGAAACTGAAGGAGGAAGAGTGTAGTGTGAGGTTCAGGGAAGAGGTCAGACAGGGGCTTGGTGGTGGTGAAGAGGTGCCGGATGATTGGGCAACTACTGCAGGAGTGATGAGGGAGGCAGCTAGAAAAGTACTTGGTGTGACATCTGGAAATAGAAAGCAAGACAAGGAGACGTGGTGGTGGAATGAGGAAGTGCAGGAGAGCATTAGGGGAAAGAGGTTGGCAAAACAGAAGTGGGATCGACAGAGTGATGAGAAAAGTAGGCAGGAGTACAAGGAGATGCGGCAGCAGGTAAAAAGGGCTGTGGCGAAAGCCAAGGAAAAGGCATATGAGGAGCTGTATAAGAGGTTGGACACTAAGGAAGGAGAAAAGGATTTATACCGATTGGCCAGGCAGAGGGACCGAGCTGGGAAGGATGTGCTGCAAGTTAGAGCAATAAAGGATGGAGAGGGAAATGTGTTGACTAGTGAGGAGAGTGTGTTGAGAAGATGGAGGGAGTATTTTGAGCAGCTGATGAATGAGGAAAATCAGAGAGAGAGAAGGTTGGAGGATGTGGAGTTGGTGAAGCAGGATGTAGATGGGATTAGTAAGGAGGAAGTGAGAGCAGCGATTAAGAGGATGAAGAATGGAAAGTCGGTTGGACCAGATGACATACCGGTAGAAGCGTGGAGATGTTTAGGAGAGATGGCAGTGGAGTTTTTAACCAGATTGTTTAACAAGATTCTGGAAGGTGAGAGGATGCCTGAGGAATGGAGAAGGAGTGTGCTGGTACCGATCTTTAAGCATAAGGGAGATGTGCAGACCTGCAGTAACTACAGGGGAATTAAGTTGATCAGTCACACCATGAAGTTATGGGAAAGAGTAGTGGAAGCCAGGCTGAGAGAAGAGGTGACCATCTGTGAGCAACAGTATGGTTTCATGCCGAGGAAGAGCACCACAGATGCCTTATTTGCTTTGAGAATGTTGATGGAGAAGTATAGAGAAGGACAGAAGGAATTGCATTGTGTATTTGTGGATTTAGAGAAAGCGTACGACAGGGTGCCGAGAGAGGAGCTGTGGTACTGTATGAGGAAGTCAGGTGTGTCAGAGAAGTATGTGAGGGTGGTGCAGGACATGTATGAGGACAGTGTGACAGCAGTGAAGTGTGCAGTAGGAACGACAGACTGGTTCAGGGTGAGGGTTGGACTACATCAAGGATCGGCCCTGAGCGCTTTCCTATTTGCAGTGGTAATGGACAGGTTGACGGACGAGGTCAGACAGGAGTCTCCCTGGACTATGATGTTTGCGGATGATATTGTGATTTGTGGTGAGAGTAGAGAGCAGGTTGAGAAGAGCCTGGAGAGGTGGAGGTACACGCTGGAGAGAAGGGGAATGAAAGTCAGTAGGAGTAAGACAGAGTACATGTGCGTAAATGAGAGGGAGGGCAGTGGAGTGGTGCGGTTGCAGGGGAAAGAGGTGGAGAAGGTGGAGGAGTTCAGGTACCTGGGGTCAACAGTGTAAAGTAATGGAGAGTGTTAGAGAAGTAAAGAAAAGAGTGCAGGCAGGGTGGAGTGGGTAGAGAAGAGTGACAGGAGTGATTTGTGATAGTAGAGTATCTGCAAGAATGAAAGGGAAAGTTTAGGACTGTGGTGAGACCTGCGATGTTGTATGGTTTAGAGACAGTGGCATTGAGTAGAAGACAGGAGGCAGAGCTGGAGGTAGCAGAGCTGAAGATGTTAAGGTTTTCATTGGGAGTGACGACGATGGACAGGATTAGAAATGAGTTTATTAGAGGGACAGCCCATGTAGGATGTTTTGGTGACAAGGTGAGGGAGGTGAGATTGAGATGGTTTGGACATGTGCAGAGGAGGGACATGAGGTATATTGGTAGAAGAATGCTGAGGATGGAGCCACCAGGTAGGAGGAAAAGAGGAAGACCAAGGAGGAGCTTCATGGATGTGGTGAGGGAAGACATGCAGGTATGGATACAGGGTGGTATGGAGACGGATGATCCGCTGTGGCGACTCCTAATGGGAGCAGCCGAAAGAAGAAGACGACTTTATTTTTATCCGATGGGCCTTTTTTTCTTTTGCGGAACAAAACTTTTGTGGTTAAATCGTTTTTTTTTATTTTTTTTTTATTTTTTTTTTTTTTATAATTCCATTGGATTTGTGGTACTTACATTTTAAATTCCCCTTTTCAGTGCTCACATCCCTTTTCGGAGAGGTTTTTGTTTTTACATACATATATATATATATATATATACTGTATATGAGTAGTAATCCTGTTTTAAATGACGTAAATCATCAGGACACCAAATGGAACTTTTGCTTTGTTGCCACACAGACACTTTTAATTGCTTTTAATTAGATTTTAATTAATGTGTGCGTCATGGTGCAATTAAGCTTTTTATATATTCATTTTATATATATATATATAATATATATATAAAGGTCAAACAGGTATGCTGAATTTTGTGTGTGTATACGCGTGTATATATATCAATCAGGTGTTAGGCCATCTAAAATTACACTATGGATAAAATTGCAAAAAACATGATGAGAAAATGCCCACAAAATTGTGCACATTGATTTGGGGGTTTACACACCACTCTATTTGTGATCACTGTATACTTACTGCATACTTAATGAACTTGCAGAAAGCACAGAATCCTGATTGGGTCTTGTTCATCAGCACTGTATCTTTCTTCGGATGTTTAAGGAGTTGCTCAGATGTGTCTTACAATGATCTGCTGTGTTTTAAAGGTAAAACGAAGTGCATGAAGTCCTCTGACTGTGTGATTAAACACCCTGGGGTCCACAGTACAGGCATGGGCATGGTGGTAAGCGAAACGCACACCTACACAACGCTGTAACACTGCTTTCAGGTTCATTCATCACTGTTCTGCTCTGGAACAGTGTACGGTGTGACACGGGGTGCGTTTGTTTTCGATGTAAGCATGAGTACTTTTAACCTAGTAATAAATATATAAGTAGGTATGAATATAAACTGAAATAAACAACATGCCATGTTCACTTTAGATTGAGAGATATTATCATTTTTTTTAATAATTGCTTGCTAAGTTTTTACAATTAAAAATTCAAATGCATTTATACTTCAGACTTCAGCTAATGAGTTTTTTTCTGATTTTAAAAGTTTATATGTAACCTTATTGAGAACGCTCTGAGAGTCTCTTTAATATGAAAGAATCAAATTATTCTCTATCTCTCTTTTTCCTTATTATTTTTAATTTTTTTTTGCTTAAACTGTGACCATGCCTTCGACATTGCTGAGTAGCTTTGTTCCACCTGAAGGTGGGGCTTATTTCTGGGTCTTTGTTTATTTATATATCTTGCATACAAATAAAAAAAAAAAATTACTAGCCAGCAGTCGAACGACTTACAGCAGTTTGAACCCAGACAGCAAAATCATACCTTCTGAACCTAAACTCGTAGTTGGGAAAAATAGTTTTTAGTAGTTTGCATCCATCCTTTGAAATCTAGACACAATCCAGTGGATATCCAATAAATATCCAGTGGATTTGTTTTTTTTTTTTTACAATGAATACAGTAACACCATGTGGGAAAGTGCTAGCTTAGGCATTGGAATTTGTATCTGAAGGTCATGAGTTCAAACCCAGTTGTATGATGAGAAGTCTCTCTGGACAGTAAAACATTTTTATTGTCCACAGACAGCATTTTATTTATTTTTATCTGGACAGACTCTGAAAGACATGTTCCATAATGTGTAGAAATGTAAGTAAATGTAAAGAATTTGTATAGAGTTTATTGTTTGATAAATGTCTTCGATTGCTAGGAAATAGACATCGGGTCTGACCTAGTAGCACTATGATAACGTTGGGAAGTGGTAGCTCAGTGGCTAAGACATTGCATTTCTAATCAGATGTTTGAGTTCAAATCCCAAGGCCATTAACTTTCATTAAGGGCATAACTCAGTTGTGTTGTAAATGTAAAAAAAAAAAATTAAATAAAATTTATGCACTTAAATATAATTTAAAAATTACATTTCAGGGATGCTGAAACACTTGTATATCTATGAACGAATACGTTCTCTTCCATTTGTGTCCACTAGGGGGCGATATGTGACTTCTGCGAGGCCTGGGTGTGCCATGGAAGGAAATGTCTGGGCACACACGCCTGTTCCTGTCCTCTGTCTGAGGCCGACTGCATCGAGTGTGACCGCAGTGTGTGGGAGCACGGTATAAACACTGAAACCCTTATTAAAAAGAAACTGTAATACACAGGAAGAAAACATACTCCCACTTCGGGGAAATTTTGTTAATAAAATGCGTATTTTATGTAATATCTCGTACCACAGGAGGCCGCATCTTTCGCTGCTCTTTCTGTCACAACTTCCTGTGCGAGGACGATCAGTTTGAGCATCAGGCCAGCTGTCAGGTTCTGGAGGCAGAGACTTATAAATGTGAGTCTAAAAACAATATTACGCTCCAGTTTGGCTTTCTCATTTCCAATTCTCCTTGGTTTAGCCCTGATTTTTTGTTTTTATTTTTTAAAGGTGTCTCATGCAATCGCCTCGGCCAGCACTCGTGTCTCCGATGTAAGGTGAGGCGATGTATCTATCTCTTTTTTTTTTTTTTTTTTTTTTTTTTTTTTTTTTTTTTTTTTTTTTTGTGTTCTTGTGCAGTAATATTCATCGGATTTGAACATCTAATCAAAGTTTGGCCAAAAATGAAAGTACACCCACAGGACATAATCATATGCTCCTTAGCTGGCATTAGAATTAGTTAAATACAACCTCAGATGAACAACACCTGACATTACACCTTGTATTTATTTTCCTCATCAATCAGAAAAGGGTTATAAGGCCATTTTTAAACTATTTAAAATCAATCACTCTATAGTGAGGAACGTTATTCAGAAGTGGAAAAAACGAAAGAATCTTCTCATCAATGGACGAAAATTTACCTCACAGTCTGTGCAATGCTCAGAGAAATCCCAAAAAAACAGAGACTTGCACCTCAAACTCTACAAGGCCTCAGTTATCATGTTGAATGTGAAAGTTTATGACTGTACAATTAGAATAAGGCTCAACAGTATGGTTTCTTTGAAATGGGTTGCCAGGGGCAAACCTCTTTTCTCTGAAAAGAAAATGGCAACATGGCTTAGTTTTGCAAAGCTATATCTGACCAAACCACAAGACTTCTAGATCAGTGTCTTCTGGACACATGAGACCAAAGTGGAGATGTATGAATATAATACGCAGCGCCATGTTTGGTGAAACCCAAACCCAGGATATTAACAAACTCTTCATACCAGCTGTCAGGCACAGTGGGTTGAGGGGGCGATGATTAGGGCTTGTTTTGCAGCCACAGGACCTGGCCACCTTGTAGTCATTGAGATGACCGATTCCTCTGTATTCCTAAGTATTCTAGAGCCAAATGTGAAGCCATCTGCACCACAGCTAAAGCTTGGTCAAACACCACACTTATAGCAGAATCAAGGTGGTGGACAGCAACTGCATTGCTACACCTTGATTCTGCTATTATTGGAGCAATATTTTTCCCACATGGTTTCTCCATTTCGGCTTTATTTTTGTAAAAATAAACAATGGACAAAGTGTAGCGTGTCTTGTTCGCGTTCTTCCGATGTTCTAGTTACCTAATTCGAAGACCTGATTCGTAAAACAATAGAATTCAAAGTGTGTATACTTTCATTTTCACAAGACTGTACAATATGCAATAGATCTTGCCAGTTATTTTAGGCTCAGCGGTTATACTTGCGTGTCCGGCAAGGAAATTGTCTGTGGCTTAAGCGTCATATGAACTGCTTGACTCTTCTTATCAATAAATTATTGAATTATGTAAAGGCTCCCAATCCTAATAGACCCACTTCAATTGTATTCCTTTCTGTTGAAACACCATCACTGGGTTCTGAAAATCTGAAGGGATCAAGAAAACATCATGAAGCTTTATGTAAAATTATGTTTTTTTGATTAGAAGGTTGTGAGTTTGGATCCCACCACCACCAAGCTGCCACTGATGGGCTCTTAAGCAAAGCTTTTAACCCTCAACTGCTCATTTGCATAAAATTGTAAACAAATAATACAAATAAATTTACACCACTTGATTATGAAGGACAAACCACACAATATCATGTCTTATATGACCTTATAAAACTGACCCTGACCTGTAAAACATTTTATATCAGACATGGAGATGCCGAGGAAGAGCATCACAGATGCATTATTTGCTTTGAGAATGTTGATGGAGAAGTTTAGCGAAGGTCAGAAGGAGTTGCATTGTGTGTTTGTGGATTTAGAGAAAGCGTTCGACAGTGTGCTGAGAGAGGAGTTGTGGTATTGTATGAGGAAGTTTGGTGTGTGTCAGAGAAGTATGTGAAGGTGGTGCAGGACATGATTGAGCACTGTGTGATTGCAGTGAAGTGGTTCAAGTTGAAGGTTGGACTGCATCAAGGATCGGCCCTGAGCCCTTTCCTGTTTGCAGTGGTGATGGACAGGTTGACGGACGAGGTCAGACAGGAGTCTCCCTGGAATATGATGTTTGCGGATAATATTGTTATTTGTGGTGAGAGTAGAGAGCAGGTTGAGAAAAGCCTGGAGAGGTGGAGGTATGCGCTGGAGATAAGGGGAATAAAAGTCAGTAGGAGAAAGACAAAGTACATGTGTGTGAATGAGAGGGAGGGCAGTGGAGTGGTGCGGTTGCAGGTAGAAGAGGTGGAGAAGGTGGAGGAGTTCAGGTACCTGGGGTCAACAGTGCAAAGTAACGGAGAGTGTGTTAGAGAAGTGAAGAAAAAAGAGCAGGCAGGGTGGAGTGGGTGGAGAAGAGTGATAGCAGGAGTGATTTGTGATAGAAGAGTATCTGCAAGAATGAAAGGGAAAGTTTATAGGACTGTAGTGAGACCTGCGATGTTGTATGGATTAGAGACAGTGGCATTGAGTAAAAGACAGGAGGTGGAGCTGGAGGTAGCAGAGCTGAAGATGTTGAGATTTTCATTGGGCGTGACGAAGATGGACAGGATTAGAAACAAGTTTATTAGAGGGAGTTTGAAATTATTTTATTGGTGTCAAATGTCAACACAACAAAACAGCATGCTAAAAGCTAATCTATGCTAACTTTGTTTTAATAGGTTTTACTGAATACATCATGCCAAAGCATTCTACTTCCTGATTCTGGTTTAGGCATTCAATGAAAACAAAATTCAGCTTACAGCAAACAAAAAGTGAAACAAATGAGCAATAAAAACAGAGTTAATCAGATCAGAAATCACAGCTACATATGCAGCAGCTTTGCAGGAAATGAAACACATTAGCTGCTTTCATAGTTTGTCACAACCATAACAAGAATTTCTTATTTGCACGCTTCCGTCACGACATTACCTTGAAATCTAACCTCTAACAAGGAGACCTGGTTTTTGCTGAGTGTAGGAGTGTATCTGTCAGATGGGATCGAAATAAGCCCCGTCCCCCCGGACAGCTGGTGTGGGAATAAAAAACGCAATGTCCCTCCACACATCCAATGTCCCTCCACACATCGTGGTTTAAAAAATAAAAAAAAATAAAAATTATATATATATATATATATATGTATGTGTATATGTATGTGTGTGTGTATGTATATATGTATATACGTATGTATATATGTATATGTATATATGTTTGGTTAAAGGTCAGACTATTAAAGTAGTACAGCTGCAGATACAAATCACATTCCCATGTTCCATAAAGATGATTTGTAGTTCCTCCTTAAAATCGTTCCATCTCCTTTAAGTGCTTTTTATGTATGCGGGGATTTGCAGAGCTGCAATCGACATGTATTACATATTGAACTCGAGCTGCCGCAGAGCACACGGGGCATTTCAGGACTCCATTGTGGGTTTTTTTTTTTTTTTTTTTAACAGGCCTGCTTCTGTGATGATCACGCTCGGAGCAAAGTATTCAAGCAGGAGAAAGGCAAGGCGCCTCCGTGTCCTAAGTGCGGCCACCAAACGCAGGAGACTAAAGACCTCAGCATGTCCAGTAAGTGTTTCTTCAGCTCTCACACACACAAACACACACACACACACACACACTACTCAACGCTAAGAGGGTGACTACGGCGCTTGCACATCAGTACTCATCAGGTCCTGAATGAAGATTGTATGCTGATTGTATGTAATAATAATAATGAAAACAATAAATATAGAAAATGGTAATACAATAATCCCCTGTTTATCTTGGTGTTTACGTTTCAAAACCGCCCACGATAAACAGACGCCGCCCCAAATATGCTATTTTATGTATACAGTACTGTACTGTTAACATTTTACTTCTTTTTATAGTTAATAATTATATTTTTATGAATACATTTCATTATTTCAACATAAAACTCTATAAAAACAATTCCCTATGTTATTTGGTCTATCGTGCTATCCGCGAGAGACCGGGAAAAATCAGCCAAACAAATTAGTTATGTGGCAAATGCAATTGCGCAATAAACCATGGGAGGGCGAGATTCGAACCCTGGTAAAGCGGTGGTTTACTGTATTTAGTTTGGACATCATTCTCAGTGCTTTTACCCTGAAAAGCATTATGGCTTTAGGCCTACAATTGCATTCATGTCTCAATTACTAAACAGCAAATGATGGAACAAAATTCAACGAATATCCAGATTTCACCTAGAGGAGGACTGGTTCCATTTCAAAGCTGTGCTCATTTCAATGTAGATCTGATGGTTAGTGTTTACTGTAAGCATCTGCGAAGATTTTTTTTATTCCTCTAATCATACAGGAAACTCTGTTCACTGTAAAAACTCCCCGGGCAAAAGTCCAGTTAGCAAACATGTGATCCCAATCGTTTCCTCTTTCCCATCCAATTTTAGCTCGGAATCATAAGTTTGGCCGGCAGAGCGGCGCTGATGATGACGGCTACTATTACGGAGCATCGGGATACGACGCGTATTGGAAAAACGTCGCCTCCGGAGGAGCCGCAGACCAGGAAGACGACGACGAGGGCGATTACGAGGACGAGGAAGACGACGAGGAGGAGGAGGAGGATGACGACGAGGACGAGGAAGACGAGGAAGTTGAAGAGGACGTGGCCGAAGTGACGGAATCACTCAGCGACCTGAGTCTCGGTGTGAGCTCGACCAGTGAAAACAAGTGAAGTCACAACTGTTCTGATGTTTATGGCAACGTTCTATTATTAAAGATGGCGTTTTAAGTCCGACACGTTCAATACAATCGGTGAGAGTTTGAAATCTGCAGTGAGCAGAATGAAATTAATGTTCTCTTCTCCCTATTTGATTTTAATTAATTCGGTAAAATCCGCTATACATTTCGAATTTCCGCACACCTGAATGTAATTACTCTATTATATTCAAACAAAAGGTCAGTTATAGTCAATATGGTGCCGTTAGGACAGTTTTATAAATATAAAGTTTCATATCGAGTAACATATTTCAGACACAATACTGACCTATAAATGGATAAATCTGGACATGCTAAGGCTTTCTCGCAGTGTACGTTCCCATTAAAGGTGCATCAGGTGACTTCGGATTCTTTTTTTTCGTGTTCATCTTCACCTCATGAACTATCAAATTGTAATTCAAGAAGTATTCACGTATCCTTTGCCACGTTTGCTGCTGATGATATTAAGTCTATCGTAATCAGGGTTTCTGGTGCACACAGATGAGCAGAGTGATGCACACAGTTAAACGTTAAAATGCGGTCACAGGAAATATAATTCATTCCCGAAATGCCTCTCAACTTTTCTCACGGTCTTAATACTTCAACTTGATATTATATATGAATATATATGTAACACCCGAAAATCTTTCAAGACATGACCAAGTGTTTACGTAGCCTTATCCATATTTCCGCCCAAATAAATCCGATCAGGCATAACATTATGAGCGGTGAAGTGAAGAACACTGATGATCTCTTCAACATGGCACCGGTTAGTGTGTGGGATATATCAGGTAACAAGTGGACATTTTGTCCTCAAATTTGATAGAAAAATGGCCAAGCGCAAGGATTTGACAAAGGCTAAATTGTGATGTTTGGACGACTGGGTGAGAGCATCTCCAAATCTGTTGTTCCTGGTCTGCAGTGGTCAGTATCTATCAAAAGTGGTCCAAGGAAGGAACAGTGGTGAACCAGCGACAGGGTCATGAGCGGCCAATGCTCACTGATGCACGTGGGGAGCGAAGGCTGGTCTGCGTGGTCTAATCCAACAGACGACAAATTGCTCAAAATGGGGCAGAACTGATTTGGCAGCAAAATTGGGACCAACACAATATTAGGCAGGTGGTCATAATGTTTTGCCCTCATCTGTGGTGGTGTTTTAACATATCCAGTACATAAGAGGTTTTTTTTTTCATCTTTGAACAGTCCCATCATGTAGCTGTAGAGACTCATGTAGGCGTCTCTCCCTGTCTTTTCATCCTTAATTGATTCGAATCCTCAATAAACACAGAACGATGAGTAACAATATTTTCAATTCCTTTCATTATATTATTCATCCAACATTTCCCAGTCTTCTCATTGCTCATATCGGATCTAGCTGTTTGTATTCAGTTATGATTAAGAATCATCAGACAGTTTATTAATGCTTTGTGGTGGTTTGGGATTTCATTTTTCATGTGCTGGCAAGAAAGAAGAAATAATGAACACTTCCAAGCTCACAGCACACCAGGTGTTTCCCCACGAGTGATGATTCATTGTGACGATTGTGAGAGTTCACCTGGAACAACCTGTCGAGAGAATGGGTGGGATGAATACAGGAGCAGGTGAGACCGAAGCAGTTTCAACACTGCAGCAATTTAGATTTGCGGTCCTAAATGTTGAGGAATAATATTGGCACCCTTGATAAATATGAGCAAATAAGGTTGTGGGTAAAAGCAAGGAATCGAGTTGTGATGTTCAGCGAAAGGTTGTTGAGCGTCACTAAATGGTAAGTGGCTACAAGAAAATAGCCGAAGCATTGTATCCATTAGAGCGGGGTATTTCTGTGAAATTTTTTTTTTTAAATGATCAAGAAAATCAAAAATGGAAAGAAAATGTAGTCGACCATGCTTCATTGAAAAGTGTATTTGTGACCAGATCGATTTCTTCTCCTCTGTCAGCCATTGTGGAACAAAAAAAAAAAAAAAAAAACAGCCACACAATTATATTGAGCTTGTGCTCTTTCCTACCGAAGTGGTTTAAGAGCTTTGATTAGTGCGATCTCTGACCATCTAAACAAAGGATATAAATATGCTGATGGGTTTAGACACCTAGCTGGAGTCTTGCGTGCCTTGGAGTATGCAAGTCGCAATCTGATTGGTTAAAACAACAGCAACATAGATTTAAATCAATAGGATGCCTGCAGTGTTCCCAGTGCTGACCTTAGAGCCCTTTGATCCCGACAGCACGTGACCGCTAAAATCTAAATCAGGGGGACCACATGAGTCGCCCGCGGGCTTTTTCTAAAAATAGCACACCATACCAGTGAGCTGCATCTAATTTTTTTGGTTGCCATTCTTTTTTAAATCACACTTGCATTTGTATAAAGTTATATAAGTTTAGATAAGTTACATAAAGTTTTGCATATTGATATTTCTGTTTCCTACCTTGTTGAATCATTGTTGATAATTATTGTGAGAAATCATTAACATGATCAGTGTCTTCACATAGATGAATATCATTAATTATTAATAATAACATATAATAAAAGGTAAATTGAGCAAATTTGTTATTTCAGAATTGTGTATCAAACTGGTAGCCCTTCACATTAATCAGTACCCAAGAAGCAGCTCTCAGTTTCAAAAAGGTAGGTGACCCCTGATCTAAATGGTAGAGACTCGAACCGAAACTTACACTCAGAGAGAGATGCTATGAAATGAAGAGAATGGACTATTGGGAATATTTTAATACATGTTCATGTACAAAAAGCATTAAAATGGTCAATGATTCCGAGAGCGTTTAAGCGAGCAAAGAAGGCCTTGCTTTCCCTGACAGCACAACAAAACAAAAAAATCAAATAAATAAAAAAGAATGTAATAATATTCTTGTCCCTTTTTTTTATAGATACAGTAAAGAGTAACTGAAAATCATAATTAAGTAAAAGTATAGATACCTTACTACAAAACTTCACTAAAAACCACCAATTCCAATATGACAATATGACTCATTTGAACAGTACTTGAGTATTTGACTCGTATTGAACGCAGGCTCAAAGATGCACAAGTCCTCAACTCCAAGACACATGTTAGTGAAAAGCCAAAAACAGTTGATTTGTGAGGTTTTCTTTTCTATAATACTAATCAAATTGCACAACTCAACACTGCATTAACCAACCCAACACAACAACCTCTTCAACATGCCAGAATGAAACAAAGATCAAGTTGGTCAAAAAGAAGAAACTTTAGTATTCAATGAACAAAACATTTAATAACTTTAGATCAATTACATCCAATTTTTCAGAGCTGACTTTGATTTGATGCACCTCTCAGTCTCAGTTAGTATTTTTATTTAACTTGAACCAAAATTGGTTCTCAACGTTTTTGGAATTTATTCTTCCCTTTTTTGGACTGAAAACGAGGCCAGTTGTGCTAAAAAGTCGCTCACAGGCAGCAGATGCTGGTAGGTGAGTGTTGAGCCTTAATGACATCTTCAACAGAGGTTCTAAATGTAATTGGTAACGGTCATTGTCCATTAAAATATAGTGTATAATATAGAGTATTGAATCATAAATGAAAAAGTAATAAAAATTACTTAAGTACAGTAACAAAGTACATTTACTCAAATACTTTCCACCACTGGATACAGCCACAAGGAGCAATATGTGGTGTGTCCCAATAATACGTGTCTGCAACTTTTCCAAGTTAGCATGTGAATTTGAAATCATCTTTCCGGATCAGTTTTCAAAATATCCTCCAAAAAAATCAAGGAAGTAAAAAATAAGGCTACGAGAGTAAAGATGCAGGTCTTTTTTATAGTAGCAAGTGATGTAAATGCTGCCAATGAACTCATTTGTTTAAATGATACAACTAATACAACAGCGCTTCTTGAGCAGTTTGTGGAATTTATTTGAAGCATTTCAATATATATATATATATATATATATATATATTATGGCTGTCAATCAATTAAAATACTTACAAAATACTTAATCACAACTTAATGTCCTGAAGCGTTTTATTCGTATTGTACAACTGTGTAAACCAGTTGATTCGTTTCAGCCTCACAACTGAAACTACTGTCGGAGAAACTGTTCCAGAAAATAAGAATTATAAACAGCTTCTGGCTAATCAGAATAAAGCATTCTAGGGAAATCCAGCTGGATCAGCAGATTGACAACATTGAAGGTTAAAGAAGTAATCCTCATTACATGGTAACCATTAAATGAACCTTGTTTGCCTTGTGGAGAGTTGTGTAACCAGGCAAGCTGACGAGAAAAACAAGACTGAGTTCAACCTGGGAACTGAGAACACTCACACATACACACGCAAACATTACTGCTACTACTACTAATAATAATAATAATACATTTGGCTTCACACTGGTACTTGTGTAACAGTTTGTCATGCATAATGAGAACAACACAATAGGTGATTAGTGTAGGGATTCCCTAACTGAATGTAAATCCCAGTAACATTTCTCCTATTACTACTCTCAAAAAACTTTCATATTACTACTCATGTTTATATCTAATATATTTTGCTATTTTAGGAGTTTTTGTTCTCCCAACACTCAGGTTCCCTGGTGGTCTAGTGGTTAGGATGCGGCGCTCTCACCGCTGCAGCCCGGGTTCGATCCCCGGTCAGGGAACCAACCCCAGCCATTAGGGTTGCACAAGCCAGTGCACTCTTAGTGCTGGTCCCAAGCTCGGATAAATGGGGAGGGTTGCGTTAGGAAGGGCATCCAGCGTGCCAAATCGAACATGTGGATCATGAATATGGATGATCCGCTGTGGCGACCCCTAATGGGAAAAGCCGAAAGAAAGTTTTGTTCTCGCAACACTACTTCTACAGTAAGGGTCTCTACATGGGAGCCCTAGGCCTCATCTTTGGTGGTAGGTGATTGGTTAAGGCTTTGGACTCTTAAGCGAGGCTCTTTACTCTTAACTGCTCAGTTTTAAGTCGCACTGTATAAGGGCGTCTGCCAAATGCCATAATTTGTAAGTTGTTATTGTGTTTTATTTTCTTCACCTGTTAGAAAGTCCAACATGAAACCTAATCACAATGTTTTTTATTTATTTATTTTTTTTAGTTTATGAGCAAATACAGTCAGTGAGCCAGTGAACAATTCATATTTATCGACAGTTTGTGGTCAATATTGAAATGCGCAGCCTTGCATTCCACTTCACATAAGACTAGTGTGACTGGATCAATTCAATTGATTTTAATTTGTATAGTGCTTTTAAATGTATATGCCTATAAGTTTGTTACTTATAATTTATCACTAATGAGCGAGCCAGTGGCGAATATGGCAAGGAAAAACTCTTTGAGATGAGGAAGAAATCTTGAGAAGAACCAGACTCAAAAGTGAACCTGTCTTCATCTGGGTGGCACCCAATATCCATTCATTACAGATCCATCATTGTTTAGATGTGCGGTGATTGGCAAGTAAAGGCAAAACTGTTGATATGAATTACAGTCCAAATCCATCCTCAAAGATCTTTACACCTCATATCACCCTCAGCTCAATCTCTGTTTAGATTTACATTTGCATTCATATCAGTTGACAGATGCCTCTATCCAGTGCGACTTACAAAAGTGCTTTGAGGTCTTTATCAATAACTGCATTCCGACGTGTCATTTTACCGGCTCTTTGCCAGAAGCCTTGAAGCATGCCTTCCTTGAGAAGGTGGGGTAGGAGGAGTCGAGCAGTAGTAGGATCAAAGAAAGCGAGGTTGGTCTGTTTTTTCCTTTTCGTAGGTGAGCATTAGTGTTCAAGATCTGATGCGAGCATCTACAAGATCAATTCAATCTACAAGATCAAATCAATGAATGAATAAAGCAGTGGGATAGTGTGTGAAGGATTAAGATGTAACATTTATTTGAAGCGATAGCTACTTTATAAACTGATCCTTGCTCTCAACATTCCCTCTAATCCTAAACTTTTGGAACGGCCCTCTGAACAATGCTAGAGACATATTTTGAAAATAAAATGTTAATATGTTTTACTCATATCATATCTATATTTGAAATAAAAGTTGGCTTTCCAACTAAAATGTCCCTTAGTTATGAATAGAGGTCGAGGCACATAGTTGCTGGAACTATCGGCTATAGGCAAAAATCCATACTGATAGTTTTTCCGGCTTCCAATCTGCTGTCGTTCCGAGAGCGGCCTCTAGAGGCAAATCACTGACATCGCGTGCTGGTTGTTTTTACACCTGAGATGGTGCGCTGCAGGGAGATTTATTATTTATAATTTATTAATTAGATAACAAAGGTTTCTTTGTTTTTATCCAGTATCCATTTTAAAAATCAGTTGATTAATCGGTTATTGGCAAGTACGATCCAACCTAGCTATCGGTATTTAGTCAACCTCTAGTTATTAACGTAGCCTAATTATTTGTTAGATTCACCAACCAACCATATGCGTAAGTAAGTAAATGTTTAGATTTCAATAGCAATGAATATGAAAGTAATAAAACTCTTTTAATGGGATATATATTTCTTGAACAATACAAGTGACACTCATTTGTCTGTACAGTGCAGAACAAAATAATAAACTGATCTAGCATTAGGAGGCATAATAAACACATTAAAAATCATATTTAAATCTCCACAATAATTGTCACTCCGGCCCATTGATTTTTCTGTTACAGGCACACCTGCCCCCCCAATTAAAGAAAGGGATCCCTGCTCTAATCTTTCAACTTATAAAAATTAAAGTACAGACTCTTTAATGAATAAATTACCACTGCACAACAATTTTTTTTAAAGTTTTGCTTCCTGAAAGGTTTTTGCTGATTGTGACAGGTACCTGGTGGATATGCACAAATATAGTTTTGGTTTTGCTGCATCAAGTAGGAACTCTGAGAAAATAGTTAACTGTTTACCGACAATAACATATTTAATCGTGTTTATGTTTCTAATATGCTATTAAGTTTAACAGAATCAAACATTTTTTGATCCTGATTTTTGCTTGTAGTCGATGTCTGGTGCATCATGTTTCAGCGTCCAACAGTAGTCAGCAAGCATTGCTGGATTCCAGTTGCCCTGATATTGTTTTTCCATTGTAGCAATGCCCTGGTGAAACCTTTCACCGTGTTCGTCACTGACAGCACCGAGATTTGCAGGGAAGAAGTCCAAGTGTGAGTGAAGAAAATGAATGCTTTAAGAAGTTTGTCTACCAGCTGAATGTAATGCGGGGCTCTGTAATAGCCAAGAAAGTTGTCAACAATATCTTTCCAGGCAATAGTTTCTGGCCCAACTAACCCTAACCGCTTGTCACGCATAACATGCCAACAAAAATGCCCTCTTTGATCTTGCCCTCAGTTATTCTTGATAAAATCTCTCTTAAATTAACGAAAACCTTCGCCTTCTTAGTTCGTTGCTTTTACAAAATTCTTTATAAGTCCCAATTTTATGTGAAAAGGAGGCAAAAAAAAATCTTTGCCGGGTCAACAAGCGGTTCATGCGCAACATATTTTTCTGTCCTGGAACTAACTTTTTAAAGAGTGGCCAGCTCTGTCTACAATACTGTGACTCTTTGCCACAACTGTCCCATTCACAGATAAAACAACAGCACTTTGTATAGCCGAGCTGCAGTCCCAGTGACAGAGCAATGCCTTTAAGATCTCCACATATATTCCAGTTGTACTTGCTGTACTGGATGTGCTTCAGCAGCATTTCCATGTTCTCGTAGGTTTCTTTCATGTGTGCTGCATAGCCAACAGGCGTTGAAGGGTGAATGTTGCTATTGTGTAACAGAACAGCTTTGACGCTTAACACTCGATCCTTCGATGTCCTTTGACGACAACACAAAAGCAGAGACTGCCAACTTGTGCAAAGAATTTGACTATAATCATTTTGGCGTCGTAGCCATCCATCACATGGTCTTTCTGTTCTCGCCATATCATCGGGACAGCAAACGGCATTTCTTTCGAGGGTCTCTGAGCCGAGCTCTCAGACAGCCAGCACATGTCGCACGGCAAATGTGAGGCGCCCATTCCTTGTCTTGTTCACCAATTTTACAGATGATATGCTTTCTTCACAAGAGCAGTCATTGAGCGTCTCTGAGGAACAAGCATATTCTCTCCACGAATATAGCAGAATGCATCAGGGCTGTTAAGACATTGACGAGACATATTGACTGACACCAATCGTCTTGTAATCGTCATTTGTGTATGCAAGTCACTTTTATAGCCTGCTGAGACAGTGTGAAGCTGGCTCCGTCCTGCCCTGGCATGCCCGGGCTGCATACTTTGACAGAACAGCTTCCAACCTGCCCTGATTTCATGCCTGGACATGCCCAGACTGCACAAAACATTGTTCATTGGTTCATTTTTGGACACAAATATAAGAAAAAAACCTGACAAACCTAAAGATTGCAATGAAGCGGCATGGGCAAATTTAGATGTGATTTTGTTTCGTGATCAGCAGCCAAAAAATTATAAGGAACACCCAACAGTGTTCAAGAAGCAAAAACTTTGTTGTGCATGCTTATTTGTGTATGCAAGCTGTATTATAACTGAATGGCTTGTTCTCCCAAATTTAAATTGAACAACCACAAATGGCACTAATGACAGTAGTGAGAACAGACACAACTGGCCACCCTGGGCCACCCCTTATCTTTAGTTACGAATGTTAAGTAAGCCCTTTAACAATTGTGAATTACAAGGACATTATGCGAGCCCAAACCCAGGATCATTAACACATTTCAACACTGTGCTATAACAAGTCCACCTTGTTGGACCCCAAGAATTCAAACATGTGAATGAGAATTAGGTCAATATTTAAGAAACACCCAGAAGAATGCACACCATTTGTGTGTAATCCATCCTAAGAGCCATGACACTTATGCTTGAACATTCTTTTAAGTGTTGAAGGGCTTCATTACCATTATGTGGTGGTTTTACAGGTTTCTCTCTCTCTTTCTCTCTCTATGACACTAAAATGTATGGACTGAGGTTAAATGAGGTTATTCAGGTGTTTTTTTTCACGAATAAAAGCAAAAACACAGCATGATGTTTGATAGGACGCCTTTCATCAATTTGTTGATGTTTGCAGTGTTACGATTTAGCACTAAAAATGTTACACATGTCAAGTCAAGTCAAGTCAAGTCAAGTCAAGTTTATTTCTATAGCGCTTTTCACAACAGACATTGTCTCAAAGCAGCTTTACAGAAATCAACAGTCAAGGTGAATGGTGTGTGTTTATCCCTGATGAGCAGCCGTGGCGACTGTGGCAAGGAAAAACTCCCTTAGATGTTATGAGGAAGAAACCTTGAGAGGAACCAGACTCAAAAGGGGAACCCATCCTCATTTGGGTGACATCAAGAGTTTGATCATAAATCTCTCAACAATACAGAACACTGGAGAGTGAGAACTAACATGAGCACTGGAGTATAAGATTATAAGTAAATGTTCTTTCTACAGTCTTTGGTATAAAAGTAGGAGCTACTGAGCTCAACATTTGTGATCATTCAAAGTAAAATACACTAAATACATGTCATACCTTCCATACCCCAGGACCTTGTTGAATCTGAATGCCCTCTTGTGCACATGCACACACATGCATTCACAAGGCCTTCAAGCAAATCATGTTGCAATGAATCACTCACATTTTTTGCCACAAATACTTTCATTATTTAAACGTATTTGCTTTGGAACCTTTCCTTTTTGTTGTAACAAGGTAACAACAAAGCTGCTGTCAGGGCTAAACATTTATTCACCAGGTCACCCAAGGTCACTGAATCTTACAGTTTTAATGAGAAGCTGTGGAGATACACAAAACATGTAAAGTTAGAAAAGATATACTTGATCAAATTTTACTTCAGTAAAAAGTGCAGCCTTTAAACTTTCCCTGAGTAAAAGTACAAAAGTATTTACCTTAAAATGTACTTAAGTATCCAAAGTGCTATGATTTATTATGGCAATAATGTTCCTTTTATCATTTTTATCACAAGACTCTTGCTTAATTAACTCAGTTTATGTGAAAAGACTGTGATTCTTAACACACCGATCTATTAATAAAATGATATTAGAGTCAAACACTGATTGATATCTAATAAAATTATCATGAGCCCAAAACCTTTTTCTCAACTACATCAAAAAGTCACACAAAGGAGGCCACGGGTGTTGCGGGATGTTAGAGTCAGGAGTTCCATCATTTATTACTCTTTTAAAGTTCTGCTTTCTGTTAAACTGGTTCTGAACTGTATGTTGGTGATAAGTACATACCACCAAGCGCCAATCAAAACACGTTTAAAACGGAGCCTGCATGTTTGATCAGTTACGTTTTTATCCTCATAAATAAAAAGGAACGACTGATAATGAGAAATATTTGACTTTGATTAGATTAATCATGGATGATATTGGATGATACTGTGATTTGTGGTGAGAGTAGGGAGCAGGTTGAGAAGAGCCTGGAGAGGTGGAGATATGCGCTGGAGAGAAGGGGAATGAAAGTCAGTAGGAGTAAGACAGAGTACATGTGTGTGAATGAGAGGGAGGGCAGTGGAGTGGTGCGGTTGCAGGGAGAAGAGGTGGAGAAGGTGGAGGAGTTCAGGTACCTGGGGTCAACAGTGCAAAGTAATGGAGAGTGTGTTAAAGAAGTGAAGAAAAGAGTGCAGGCAGGGTGGAGTGGGTGGAGAAGAGTGATAGCAGGAGTGATTTGTGATAGAAGGGTATCTGTGAGAGTGAAAGGGAAAGTTTATAGGACTGTGGTGAGACCTGCGATGTTGTATGGTTTAGAGACAGTGGCATTGAGTAAAAGACAGGAGGTGGAGCTGGAGGTAGCAGAGCTGAAGATGTTAAGGTTTTCGTTGGGAGTGACGAGGATGGACAGGATTAGAAATTAGTTTATTAGAGGGACAGCGCATGTAGGACGTTTTGGAGACAAGGTGAGGAAGGCGAGATTGAGATGGTTTGGACATGTGCAGAGGAGGGACATGGGGTATATCGGTAGGAGAATGCTGAGGATGGAGCCACCAGGAAGGAGGAAAAGAGGAAGGCCAAGGAGAAGGTTCATGGATGTGGTGAGGGAAGACATGCAGGTAGTTGGTGTGAAAGAGGCAGATGTAGAGGACAGGGTGGTATGGAGACGGATGATCCGCTGTGGCGACCCCTAATGGGAGCAGCCGAAAGAAGAAGAAGAAGAAGATTAGATTAATCATGGAACCAACTTGTGGTGGCCTAATTTTGCTGTCTGCATCTTCCATACAAGGGTTTCTTTGTAGGCAGATCTTAAGTTTGTGGAAGATCTGAAGTTTCCTCTGGGCCGATTTGCACACATCAAGCAGAGGAGATTGTGCAAACTGCACATCTCAGAGTGCATAACAAGTGACTGCAAGTCTATTCAGTTCAGTATATTGTGATTCAACCTAATTTAACTGAACAATGGAGAAGGACGAATGATTGCAAAAACTAATCCAACCCTAGAATTGTGGATTAGCAGAAATCCCAATAATGTAGCAGATGCAACAAGGGTGTTACAGTTGATGGTGTGGAGAATATTTGCACTGTGTGTGGTGCATATCAAGCATATCCTATAAGTGCTGCATATCAAGCAATGAGTAAACATACAGAGTGCAGTGATGCATAGATAACACAGTAAACAGTGCAGTGAGAAATTAGTACATGTTAGTCTCAAGTCCAGACATTGGTTTGTTACCTTATTTCATTTGGTCTGCACTAAATAAAATAAAAAATATATTAAAAAATGGCCTATCGGACCTAAAAAATCTTTACAGCTACAATGTGAAAATATGTTTTAATTGTTTTTAAAGAAATGTTATCGCCAATTTTATTAGCTAATTAGTGCATTCAGCTTCTGGCATACTTTAAGAGTCTGGTTTATTGGTTTTAATCAATGCAATCAATAAAAGCTTTGAAAAAATGAACAGCCTTTTTGAGTATCTTGTAAATGCATAGAAAAAAAGTCACCTATGATAGCTAATGTATTCTGCTAATGCTAATAAATGCTATAAAACTATGCAACAAATGCAATAATGCTATAAAAGCCGATCTATATAAAACTCTGATCATTCGATTTTTTTTTTAATCAATACCAGGTTAATGCTACTGTTCAGGTTGATTGTATTCAGGTTTGGGTTGGGGAAGGAGTATCTTGATTTATAGCTCACAGGAAATATTGCTTTGCTTTCTATCTGACATACTATATACATTACTAGCTGAAAGTACCCGTGCTTCGCTACGGAAGGCAGAACGCTAAGCAATATGGCAATAAGCAGTAAGCACTGAGCAGGACTGGATGATCAGAGATCAGAACGTAACGTCAACAAATAACGTACTACCCCTTTGTAGTATCGATACAGGGCAAACTACTTTGAAAATAATTTTTATCGTGCATTTAACATGTAATAAGAAACAATGTAGTAAGTTTCATTAGGATCCGTAATGTTATTTCGAAGAATTTACAATGCGTGAGAAATCGCGTTTTTCGCGAGTTAGCCGCGATCCAGGGCAAATTTTTCAAAACCCTTTCTTAGAGAGCACCTAAGACCCAAGAGGAAGGTATGTTCCAAATTTCATTGCAATCCGTGCAGTGTTTTTTGAGATTTCGTGATGAGTGAGTGAGTCAGTCAGTGGTATTTGAGCT
>JAAIIK010000133.1:1678105-1718728 GCA_014706435.1 Silurus glanis | reverse complement strand
AAGGAATTGCATTGTGTATTTGTGGATTTAGAGAAAGCGTACGACAGAGTGCCGAGAGAGGAGTTGTGGTATTGTATGAGGAAGTCTGGTGTGTCAGAGAAGTATGTGAGGGTGGTGCAGGACATGTATGAGGACAGTGTGACGGCAGTGAAGTGTGCAGTAGGTACGACAGACTGGTTTAGGGTGAAGGTTGGACTGCATCAAGGATCGGCCCTGAGCCCTTTCCTGTTTGCAGTGGTGATGGACAGGTTGACGGACGAGGTCAGACAGGAGTCTCCCTGGACTATGATGTTTGCAGATGATATTGTGATTTGTGGTGAGAGTAGAGAGCAGGTTGAGAAGAGCCTGGAGAGGTGGAGATATGCGCTGGAGAGAAGGGGAATGAAAGTCAGTAGGAGTAAGACAGAGTACATGTGTGTGAATGAGAGGGAGGGCAGTGGAGTGATGCGGTTGCAGGGAGAAGAGGTGGAGAAGGTGGAGGAGTTCAGGTACCTGGGGTCAACAGTGCAAAGTAATGGGGAGTGTGCTAGAGAAGTAAAGAAAAGAGTGCAGGCAGGGTGGAGTGGGTGGAGAAGAGTGACAGGAGTGATTTGTGATAGTAGGGTATCTGCAAGAATGAAAGGGAAAGTTTATAGGACTGTGGTGAGACCTGCGATGTTGTATGGATTAGAGACAGTGGCATTGAGTAAAAGACAGGAGGTGGAGCTGGAGGTAGCAGAGCTGAAGATGTTGAGATGTTCGTTGGGAGTGACGAGGATGGACAAGATTAGAAATGAGTTTATTAGAGGGACAGCACATGTAGGATGTTTTGGTGACAAGGTGAGGGAGGCGAGATTGAGATGGTTTGGACATGTGCAGAGGAGGGACATGAATTATATTGGTAGAAAAATGCTGAAGATGGAGCCACCAGGTAGGAGGAAAAGAGGAAGGCCAAGGAGGAGGTTCATGGATGTGGTGAGGGAAGACATGCAGGTAGTTGGTGTGAAAGAGGCAGATGTAGAGGACAGGGTGGTATGGAGACGGATGATCCGCTGTGGCAACCCCTAATGGGAGCAGCCGAAAGAAGAAGAAGAAGATATATATATATATATATATATATATATATATATATATATATATATATATATATATATATATATATAAAACACTGACTTTTTATTCTGTTAACATGTTTATCCACAAGGCTTGGACGGTTGTCCTGAATAAATTACATTCTATTCCAATGTACACACACCTGGTCCTGGGTGGAAAAGTAAAGAGTTTTGCTCTTTTCCTGTCAACATTTTTATATTTCTTTAACTAAAAAAAAAAGAAAAAAGAATGACCCCATTTGTACTAAACTGCCCCATATAGCTGGGGGGCACATCAAGATACAGCTTCCTGTCCTAATTTTTGGAAATACAGCCCACATTGTACTATTCTCTGATCTGATTACACCAGTTTGAACCTATTAGATAGTTTAAGTGGGTGTAATGGAGAAGAGACACTAAAAATGGAATAATGTGCATTAGGAGTCTGGGAGTTAGTAAATGCTGATAAAGTGTTCATTCATAATACAGCATGCATGTGTTCAGAAGAAATCTGGAAGCCAGAAAGAGAAAGCCGGTGTAAACCTGTACAAATCATGAATCCCCACCCCTTCACAGTAGTAATCACGTTTCCTTTAGACAGTTCAGCTAAATGGAGTGGCTGTTATGTAAGTGCTGTGCGAAGTGAAAGCGGTTCCGGGGAGGGTTGGAGTGCTCGAGAGTTTAGAGTGCTGGAGGTCCACCTTGGCTTTTTCAGATTCTTTTTTTTTTTTTAATTAATTTTGCCCCCAAGACCGATGCATTGAGTCGGGAGTGCACTCGCAAGGCTGCACGGTGTATATGAACGACGTGGACAGGACGTGGGAGCGGTATGATCTGTCGCTCAGGTCGGATCTCGGTCATTCACTTTGACATGATGAGAACATGTGATGCGGAATTGCATGGCCCTGGTAGACATCGCGCCCATGAGCTTCCTTCTCATCCTCTTCTTCATCGTGGTCTCGGGATTTGGGAGCAAACCCAGAAAGAATAAATCAAAGGTAAGGGCAAAAAAAATAAACAAACAAAAAAAAAAACAATGAATACATATAATATCTATAATCATTTAAACAGTAGCTCACTGTGACACACACACACACACACACACACACACACATACATATATATATATATATATATATATATATATATATATATATATATGCAAAGTGCTCTTACAGACCTGTATAGACTTTTGCATCTTATAATTATACATTGATGAACATGCATTTATATATTATGATCTACATTTAATGGTGCAATAGCAATGATTGTTTATGTGTGTGTGTGTGTGTGTGTGTGTGTCGATCATATATCTACCACCAAACATACCCCTGCATGTAATACTGTGAGCATTAAAAGTTTTGACATTATATATGATATATTATATTATATTATAATGCAAAATCCTGAATCCTATTATTTGAATTATGACCAAATACATTATGCAGAAAACTTTAAAGTATATATATATATATATAATTTTTTTTTTTTTTTTTTTTTTTTTTTTTTTTTTTTTTCCCTTTGGTTTGAATGCAAGTAAGCGAAATGGAGAGCGTTTTAATTTGTTTAAAGTGACGCATGTTTTTAATCAGGAACACTTTCAGTTTCAGATCTAAGAACAGGGTGGAATGTGGGCGGGTTTATTTGTATAAAAAATGGTCGGGGTTTCTTAAAGACATGCAGCGTTTTTTGGATCTCATGGTCATTTGCTGCAAAAAAAAAAAAAAGGGCAACCCACAAAACCAAAGTGAAACATTGAACTTTGTCCTGGTTCTTCTATTCAATTTGTTCTTTGTGTGGCACTTTAAACAGTGGACATTGGTTTCAAAGCAACTTTGCAGAGATAAACAGGTCATAAAAATATTAATTTATATGTCAGTGCCTATAATGTATAATCTATTCCCTGTTGTAAAGACTAGACTCAGAGTCCATCAATAATATATGTGTAAAGCATTATGGAGCTCTTTGTCAGACACACAGACAAATTCAGACAAATGTTTGTGGACACCAGACTGACACACCCATCAATGCGTATAATTGTAGGTCTTCCACAAACTGTTCCAACAAAATTGGAGACTAAAAATTGAATACAATGTTGTTGTAGGTTCTTGTTAAGATTTCCCTTCACTGGATCTAAGAGCTCCAAGCCATATTGCAAACATGCAAAGCAAACTACAGGAAAACATAGTTAACAATGTTGGAGTGGAAAAACTCGAAAGGTCGACACAAAGCCCTGAACTCAACCCCAATAATGAGGTGAACATCATGTACCTGACTAATGGTCTTGTGGTTAAAATGGATGAGTCATGCTTCAAAATCTGGTGGAAAGCCTTTCCAGAAGAGTCAAGGCTCCAAAGCATGAAATAACTCAACATGTTAATTAACAAAAGAATGCGCAGATGTTTTGAAGGGAGCGTTTCAGCATGCACAAGTGGTGTCAATGGAATAAAACATGACAAATTTGGCTGTTAAAAGAAACCAATGAAGAAGACGTGACCCAACACAAAGCAGAATCACTCTTACTTCCCAAACCTTACAGAAAAACATAGAATCGTACATTGTACGTTTTTAAAGTATTTCATTCAAGTTCACATTAAAACAAGTAAGTTCCTGTTCTCCCTTAAGTACAAAGCCGCAAACAGTTTCCCACTCGTCTTTACTGGAAGTTATGTGACTGGAAAAAATGCAATTCATGGAAACCTTTTGTCTCAAAGACTGCTGTGTAAATATTTATAGGTCTATTTTTTGACTCTGGAAACTCCTTTCAAAAAAACAATAACAAAAAAAAAAAAAAAAAAAATAATAAAATTACATGCACTTAATAAATGATGAATGCTTTTCTAGGTTCAATAAAAACACATTGTTAGTCAGTTTATCGTTAGTTTGATCATCTTTAGTGTTTTTAATATACACCCTGTAATTCAGCAGTTAATTATACAAATAATGTCTTGTTAAACCTGTCATTTGGCCAATAAGGAATGACTCAAACCTTTGAGCAATAAGAACTGAGAGTTCTGAGAAAGTAATTGCAATTCTTATATTCTTCTATCAGAGGTCCCTAAGTAACATAAGTAAAATACATAAATAAAAAAATATATGTATTTATATTTACTGTGGTCCTTCTGCAAACTGCAATGAATATGGGCGTTTTATGGCTTTTTATGTAGTTAAACATTGCAATCTGTACAACAAGAAACTTCCACAAATAAATTCTTTATAGCGTGCACAGTGGGTTCAAGAAAGTCCATGATCCAGTTAAACACTCTAGTATGCATTCATTTCCTATAACTCTTGGGACAATAATTACAGTGCAGTTGGTCCAAGAAGATGCAGTTTTGTCCCCATTGGTCTTTAGACTTCCAAACCCTATATGATGAGTGAGAACGGATACTGTTCAAACTTTGCGATTGGGATGATGATCTTGGTCTTCAAGTGTGCATAAACATATGTTTGGCCCAGATAAGGTTCTGTGAACATAAATAAGCTGATTAGACTTGAGCAAGAAATGTCAAGCCCAGTTTTCTTGCTAAAGCTAAATTTTTGAGGTAAATTATTCATTCCTGTTTGGTATCGATTTATCCTTTCAGGACCAGAGGATAAGGCAAGAAAAGTCAATGAACGGACCAATGAGCTATTCGAGGTCACCATACACACATTTACAAATATGAGTTAATAGGTAAACAAAGGAGTAGATTTGGATTATAAAACATATGCAGTTGTCAATGGATAATAGGTTCATCTTGCATTGACCTTTTCAACTTTCACATCCAGTGCAGTAATAATGAAAAAGCTTCAGTGACTGAAACTGGTTTCAATCTCTTTCTAATAAAAATCAAGGTCAGTCCAATTCATTTTGTATGGCATGAGAGAACTATTCTCTATTTCAGTTCTATTTGTTGCAAGCCTTGTTTTTAGAATCACACATGGCTATATGATCACATTTATATAATATTCTATGGTAATTCTATTGAGGAATACATAAATATAAAGTGAAACCTTACCAGTTGAACAGTTTGAACAGCCTGTGAGATGGTGTTGCAATAGTTACTTTTATTTAGCTTGAACAGACTCACACACTATATAAGTGATGTACAAAATTCAAAAGATTTCATGGGAAAGTTAATTTTTGAAAGTGTTTATCGCTTATTGATTGCATTTATAGAGCATTGGATTTAAAGCTTCCAGGATTCCTTGACACTGTGAATCTTCCCAGTAGCTGCTGTCATCAATTATCAAGGACATAAGTGCCAAAATGTCACTAATTAAAGGTCAAGCAAAGAAAAATGTCTACGTGCATATATAAAGTGTACAATGTGCAACGTAAACATGAAAGACATGCATGTGCAAAGTCCTGCAAAGGTACTGTAGATTTAGTAGAAATCCATGCTGTAATTCACAATGATGAGGAGATGTATTTGTGTTACGTGCGTGTGCAAAGAATCTAGAAGACTCTGTAGTCATTCATGTTATTTGCATTTGTGTGTAGGAATAATGATGACACTTTTCAGGATCAAAGGGATATCTGCGTTTGCAGTGGGTGGGAATTGACGAGCTGATGGTTTGTGGGTAAAAAGTGTTTTCCATGTTTTACTAATGGAATCTTACCCATGGGATGCGGAAACAGTGGTGTAATAATGGCAGTAAAGCACTAATGGTGCCCAGCACTTTGCAAAACAAACATATGCCTTATGCATTCTGTTGCAATGCGGATGCATTTTTTTTTCCAACCCTCCCAAAATATGCCAACATTCAACCATTCTTTCTACAGACTTCCAATAGCTACCCACAACAGATTGTAAAGACTGATGCTCGCCAACCAAAGTAAAAAATAGACCACCTTTGCTTTAGAAAATGCACCCTGAGCTATTCAATACTCTCACTGTTCTATTAGTACCCCATGCCTTTGCAGAAATATGCATCAATCTTCTTCTCTGTCTTGGATTCAGCAAGAGGAATGAACTTACACTAAACTTATCTAAACTGAGTCATGCTGCGCTTTTAAACAAAGACAGATGACGCACCCGTCTATCAAACATCAGCGTCGAACCGCCACTGAATAGAGCTCTAAACCATATTGAACATCTTTGGAACACTGACTGCACAACAGGCCTCCTCACCTCACCTACATCAGTACCTGACTTTACTAATGCCCATGTGGCTGAATGAGCACAAATCTCCAGAAACATAATCTAGTGGAACATCTTCCCAGAATCTGGAGGTTATTATATTACAGTTTTATTTTTATATTGTTTTTAAATGTGGCAAAAAGGAACTAAATGTGAAATTGGATGCTTAAAAAGCACATAGGGATCAGATGTCTATAAACCTCAATCCATATATTGTAATTTATGAAGTAAACCCACACTGGGATACTTTACCACTTGGCTGTTTTAGGTAATCTTGATGTGAAGTTCATATTTATAAAACTAATTTTGCGAAAGTTATAAAGAAGTACACGCTCAAAAACATTTCCACAGTATATCATGTTTTGCTATTGTTGATTGTACAGGAGCTAATTTATTTTTGGCTAATTGCTCCACATGAGGAAGTACAAAGCCTGATGAAATGTGCACTTGGATCACTTGGCTCATGTTCCAAGTATACTACAGTTTCATGACTGCATATGATATTCAGTTTTTGTTTTTTCCAAAGTACTATTTAATCTGCTATTTAGTATATCAGTATATCTATTCAAAAAAGAGCTTACTTGCATACCGCTAACCAGCACTTACCAAGACTAAGAATGCTACGGTGGCTAAACGTTTAGCGAGGTAGTTCCCTCTAGTTAGCCTGCTGGAAAATTCCAGCTTGGTCCAACCTATCAAAACACTGGTCAAACTGGTCAAACTGGTTATCTTCCAGTTACTTACCAGGTTACTTACTATTCTAGTAAACTGATTACACACTTTTCATAGTGTGTTATGTGTGTCCTTGACTATATTTATGGCATTAGTTAACACCGCTAGCTTTACACTTATCTGTTAACATGCTGAAGCATTTTGTTTGTCTCCCATTAAAGTGAATTGTCACTGCAATACAATACAAAGTTCTTCTAAATAATCACATTTATGCCATTATATAACATTTCTATCTTGATGGGCATGGTATTTTTCAAGATAACTCCCCATCCTCAGGGCATTTGGGCTCACTGAACAGTTTGATGAGTAGTAAAATAATGAGTCAAGTGCCTTTAGAGAGAATTTTGAGTCATGGGTTAGACATTTCTCTATAATAAAATCATCAAAACACTACTTGGGGGCGGGGGGGGGGGGGGCCTAGAATAAGAATTGTCTACAATTTGTGTCTACAACGAGTGTACACACACAAAATTAATTTCTTTAAAACATTGCTTTTCTCTCTTGCAGAGAACCGTGAGGTGTATCTGTGTTGTTTGGGGCATTGGCCGTAATCTGGAGTACCATATAACCCTCGAGGGCTGGAATTCTTTCTTAATTCTAAGGTATATCACGCAAATATATGTTAACAATGAAATGGGTGATGGAACATTAGTATGCAAAATTCTTATGTATCAAAGAAAAGGTATTTTGTATTTCAGTCTTGTTCAGTAGACATTCCTTATCTTTGAATCACTGAGATTGAGAAATAAGGCCACTTTGGCACTTTGGAAGCGAACCCCCCCTATAATACTGTTCGAGGGAGGAGGATAGTAGTCCAACTCATTCTGTGTAGAGCATGAACACTGTCAAAATATCAATTCATGTTGTTTATGTCAAAATGATCAAATGAAGTAATACTAAGAGACTTTTTTTTCTCCACACACTTGCCTTCGATTCTATTCTGTTTTGAAGAGTAACTAGGTCAAATGGAAAATTTTAGAAATGGTGCACTTGTGTTATCTAACGCGAATACACGATAGCGGAAGCTGGTGCAGGGTATGATTTATTTATATAAAAAGATAAAAGCAATGTGAATGAGTCATCATCAAGCAAGTAACAAGAAACAGAAGAAACCAAAACTTGGAAGCATTTAACAAGAAACGTGGACCAAAAACGGCTCGGTAAACAACAGAGTTTATTGAACATGTAACTTAGCTACATTTAATTTAACTAGAGGGGTATTTGAACAAAGACTAATCAAAAAATAAACTTCGAATAAACAGCTGTAAACATTTAAGACATGTGAGGGGATTACAAGACAAACGCAGAGACACGCATGGCTATACAAACATGACAAATGTGGAAGTGTGCTAGTGTTGCAAGCTGGCTCTGATGCAAACTAGGTAAGCTAGATAACCTCGGTAGTCTAGCACTCGTTAGCTTGCCTTCAGTGGCCTGACTGGATCATAGTGGCAGAGGCAACACTGTTGACCTTTGGTATGAACTTAACTAGTGGAGCCCCCTTGTTGGCTGCTGATTCGACATATCTTGGCATGGACTTGAAAAGCCCTTATGTCAGCCTCATGCTGGCTGACATACTGGCACACATAATGCCTGCCACTTCAGCTGGATTTGTGAGCTTGGCAGGTGTGCTCACTAGGTCGACCAAAAGGCAAAGCTAGTCGTGGGTGACTACCACAGAGAACTTACTACAGGAAAAATGTGCACGATCACAGAATTAATTTTTTTATTACTTTCCTCTTCATATTTCAAAGGTTATACACGGAAAGCAAATTATGGCAATGGTGAAACATAAACACACATCGATTTCTTTTCTGTACAAACAAATCAAATAGGGGAATTCACTCTGTCACATTAGTCCCTAGTGATGGAAGGTGCATCCGCAGGCAAGAAAAGTAGTTGTGCATCGATACTGTTCTCAGTTAATAGAAATAGTCTCAGGAACTCAAAGTCAATATTAGCTGTGAACAGTAAATGGTTCCTCCGTTGCTAATTAATGAACAGAACTCAAGGGTTAATCAGATACACAGCAGTGCAACCATTATGAGGCCAGTCAGAGAAAAGTCAGGCCAAAAAGTACAAACTTAGAAACCGCCAGAAAACAACAAACAACGATTAAGCTACTAATAAGCTGCTACTACTGACGTGTCATCGATTCTACAGAAGATTAGATTACGCCAAATAATACTTTAGAAAACAGGCGATATGGGCTGATTCTACTTAAAAGTGTCTCTGTAAATAGATTCATTCACCACATGACAATTGTTTGTACAAATGAATACAAATGAAAAGCAGGTATTAAATTTGTAGGTAAACAATTCCCCCAAATAAAACGATATCTCAGTTTCATGTGGTTTCTTGAAATAACCAGTTTTGAAATGATCCACACATCCAAAGTATCTGTAATTATACTTTGTGTACATGTCATGTTGTGTTCCGCAATGTTTCGCATTCATATAATATCAAGCAGAACCTGCTTTCGACTCATCTTACTGCTTGGTGTAATTAATGTATACGCTTACTGGGAACATTTTTCGGATCTTAATGAGAACATAGTATAACATAAGAAATGTTAAAAAAAAAATACTCTAAAATATGATTTTCTCTGCCAAATTTGCATTACTGCAGTAATTCTTTGTAAATCAACCACTAACTTCACGTATACACACACACACACACACACACACACACACACACACACACACACACAAACTACCCACTTTAATAAAAGTGAATGGGTGAGTGAACCTAATATTTCTCATCTCTGTGTAGTTGTCTGAGTGTATTTACGACTCATGTGGATGCTCACAGTGAACAGAGCCTACAAGAACTGCAGATTTTGCTCAAAAACATGACTCCCTTACTTGAGGTAAGCTATATTTTCACTTAGTATTCAAGCTACATATTATACTTACCATATAGTATATATTAAGTTTGTTGGCTTTTCCTCTTTCTTCTCTGAATATTTATCTGCTCGAAAAAATGATCAGGTATTTAATGGTAACTTTGGTTTTAGGTATCCAAAGCGTCCTTATATGCACCTATGCCAAGCGTACAAGTAAGTTTATTTTGCTCAGACGATCAAATAAATCAATCAAATGTTCTGGATTGCACTGGATTGAACTTTGTAAGCCTGTTAAATGATTTCTAATTGTACATATAACAATGTCTAATAATACCGCTACATGATTAAGTACATGTGCAGTAGAGGATGTCATTGCTTTTAGCTATTACTGATGTTAATGGAGTTTCCTCCTGTTTATAGGGATGCACTAAAAAGTTAATGCTTTGCTACCTGCTGGAATTGAATGTCATACTTCACGAGGAAAACGGCGAAGAAAAACACCTATCTGTAATTTACGACCTTATAAAACATTATAACTCCGCCGACGTAAGTCTGCTGTAATGGCATTTCGGCTTTTTTTTTTTTTCGCAGTTCATATATATATTCATATATTTTTGCAGTTCTTATATTTATCTCCAGGGGAAGTAGTAGTTCAGTGGTTAAAGATGTTGAACTTCTGATTGGAAGGTTGCCAGTTCAAATCTCACCACCACCAAGCTACTACTTCTGGGCCATTACATTTATGGCATTTATGGCAGACGCTCTTATCCAGAGCAACTTACGGTATTCTGAGTTCTACAGTGAGCAATTGAACAGTGGCAGCTTGATGGTGCTGGGATTCGAACTCACAACCTTCTGGTTTAAAGTCCAACATCTTAACCGCTGATCTCCCTCACCGACTGCTCAGTTATATAAATGAGATAGTTGAAAGTCACTGACAAATGCTGTCAACGTAAATACAGTATGTTCATTGTTGAAGTGTTTAAATCCGGGGGGGGAATATAGCTGACAAGTTTCAGGTAGGTAAGGAGGCCTGAATATGTGGAAATCGCTATCAGCCAATCATTTAGGAGCAGTGCAATGCTAATACTCACACAGATAGAGTACAAATTTAGTTCATTTAAAACGTTTATTGTAGTAACCGTGGCCTGTTTGTTGTTGGCTGGTTTGAGTTTTTCAGAAAATCACCTGGGATTTTAGTACATAGAAGTGACATGAAAAGAAAAAAAAATCCAGAGAGAATTGAAAGCAGCGCCGCATCCTAACCACTAGACCACCAGGGAACATTAGTATTAAAAGATACAAAAGAGTAAAGAATGCCCAGACCGGTTCAAAGCCGACATTATGTGCACATAAAAACAAATGACACCTTTTTATAATTGAACGAAAAACATCTTACCTGAAGGCAGATGTGCTCAAACAGCAGAAGACAACATTAGTTCCACTACCATCAGCTACTGTACAAACAGGAAACGCAAGCTAAAGAGAGAACAGGAATCAGCAAAACTGGATACTAGGACATCTAACAGCACTTCCCAAAGCATAGCCAAAGTTACTGATGTTAAAGTTTTTCCTGCATTCTGATGTTTGACGTGAACCTTAAATGAAGCTCTCACACTGCATCTGCATCGCTTATATAATTAAAGAAACGTGATTCACTGCTTTTACATCCATTTTTATTTTTACATTTCTTTTCACATTTTTCTAGCATTGCAGCATGTGTTCAAAGTGTGAAGCTCACTCACTTGCCAACACCACAACGTTCTCTCAAAGGATGAATTTATTTGTTATGATGCTGCTTTCAAATATGAACAACACTTCTGAATTTATGGACTGTGATTAGCACACTAAATGTACACCAAATCCAAGATGTAAGTAAATGTAAGTCTTATTTTTTTTGTTGTTTTATTTTTTTGCATGTAGTCAAACAGACTGAAACTGTATTATTGCCACAAACTTTAATGCAATGTTAATATTTATTATTAACACAGAGAGCCTACATTATACAAAGTCGTTCTTATGCTTAGGTCAAATGTGCTAATTTGATCTATCTATTGTCTTTAGTTTTTACAAATGTTCTATATCTATTTTTTTATACAAGTTGGGTTTCTTTTCTTTAAATATGTTTTATGTAGCACATAGGAATGACTGTGATAAAATGTTTGAATTCTTAAAACTTCTTACTATGATAAGGGAGGAGATAAGAACACTGTTCTCATAGCAAATTCCTGTCAGCTGTGTTTATTCCAGCTAGACATACAGTAGGCTTATTCTGTGTTCACGAAAGTACTCCAACTATTTGCTGTCTTGTCTATAGGAAAGATGATGTAGGAATGTAAATCTTTGTGTTTAAGGTCATGTTTTGCCCAATAACTCTTCTTGTTTCTTATTAAGTGGGTTGACTGTTTGAAAAAGCTCTAAATATAGAAGTGGATCAGCCTTAAATCAGACTGTTAGAGCGGGATGGGTTTGCCGGACAGGTTTTCTAGCTATTTATCTATTTGTACATATTCTTTGTTAATGCATTTCTCAAAAAAAAAAGAAAAAGAAAAAAAAGTAATCTGCCCTGGGTTGTAGTTGAAAAGGAAAACCAGTTCAAGCACTTCCATATTACTTTCACTGTACTCTAATTTTTTGTTGCTGGGATGAAAATCAATATCTTGATGTCGGAAAAGTGTGGGAGGCTCTCTTCAGGTGAGACGAGATCCTGGAAGGATTAAAGAATGAAGGGAAGAGTTAGGAATGACAAACAGACTAGGTCAGCAGCGGTGTTACAGTCTTTGTTTTGGACTGCGGTGGTGAAGCAGGACCTCAGAAGTTTTTAGAAGAAGCTGATTTAATGGACATTCTGCATACCGGTCCTTACGTATGGTGCACACATCTTATTGTCTAATCGCTACATCTGTACAGAGCTACATGTTTGGACTTTACTCCATTCGGAGTCCAAATGAAACTAATAAAGCAGTTATTCACATTGTGAGCCGTCACCGTATGTCACTTGCTTTCTGTTTAATACTTTCTGAATTTTGTTACTGAAAGTTTAATGTTTTAATGTAATAAAGAACAGCTCAGACTTGTCGTGAAGTCACTTTTAGAAGCAATCGATAATTAATAGATCACTGACATCCTTATGCTACAGCACTACTGCTCTTTCTAATCTGATTGGTCTGAATGTGTTGTCTTTATCAGCAGCTCTAATTGTAGCTCTGGCTAGTCACAGGTTTAATTATTAATTATTAGGGTCTTAGAATTAAAACCTCATAATGGACAGTAACTGTATCAAGTGTTTTCTTTGTCAAATTTAGTCTTACCTGTTGATGAAAATACACCATGACAAAACTAGTCTGCATTGTTTTCATTGTGTTGCAAGAGACTTGGAATGTTTTTATAACCTTAAAATGTGGGCAGAAAATGTTGAGGTTGGGCTTCAGGTTGGATGAAAAGCTTTCGATAAAAGATATGACTGCTATTTGATCTGTGTTTTGGCATTAGAAGTGAGACGCCGAGCACCTCTTTATGCCTGCTTTACATTACCCAACATCAGAACACAGTATTGGATTTCACATTTTCCTTTTGGAAAATTGAAAGCTCTATTTAATGTGTCATGCCGGATACACGCATGTCCTGAACTGAGAGACAAAGGCCATTGGCATTCTGCCATCATAATGTGACCTCACTATTCTCTTGGTCTATTAGTGTATGCTTCAGGTTTGTATAATATTTTTCCAAAATAATTGCTATTGATCTAAAACATATTGCACAGCCAATTCATGAATGTCCATGTGCATTCATTTTCACTAAAGGTAATTGAGTATTTCTTTAACCGTAGCCAGTTTATGGCAGATTCTTAACATAGCACTGAAAGCATTCGCATTTTCAGAAAGGCCCACATGGGTGTGTTAAGTACAATCAGACTGAAAAAATGCAGAAGTGCAGAACAGATGCATTACACTTATTCCCATCGGTAAAGAAAACTTAGCTTAAAAAGTACTTTTGTGCAAGTTGAGTTCGGATGTTGAGTGAGGGGAAAAAAAACATGGAGGTCACAGAGTTGGTGGGAAATGTTTTGCTAGTGCCTGAATACTAGGACATTCTTAACAGACATTTGCCGGTATCTGATATGTGATATCAAAATATGGCTGCCAACAGTCAAGTTACACAAAGCAGCTCCTAGTGATTTTCTGGCATCGAATCACATCGCCATCATCTGCTTATTCTAGTCTAAGCATAACAATAAGTAGTGATGACTTTAATCTAGACTGCACGCTCAACATTATTGTTATCTACACAATAAGCTAGGCCTGGTTATTGCTGGTACAGTGCATGCTTGTGGGAGGGCACACTTGACAACAAACAAACAAACAAACAAACAAAAAAAAAACAGCATTTGTGAAGTTTTGTATTTACAGTTGTGAGATGGATCCTGTATCCACGTATATTGCACAGCAAATAAAAATAAAACTCAAAGGTTTGGCCACTCTGTGGCTCGAACACTTCATATAAATACATACTACAGACCAAAAGCATGTTCACAGAGGCACATACAAGAGTCTCTCATACAACAGTCTGTACACAACCATTTATATCTGGCCCGGTCCTGTGTTAACATCGGGGAAATAAAATACATTTTGGTCTTTAGTGTATGTTCAATTATATAAACGAAAAGGAACAATGATAAAAAAAAAGAAAGCCCAGAAACAACAAACCCCAACACACACACACACACATCCTAACTGAACAATGCTTTAAAAAAACGTAATTTTAATGACTTTATAACACGTATAATAATTATTATACTGCACTCAATGCAGTGAACAGTTGAAAATATACATATACTGTATATACATGCATGTTTATTTCTTTTAGATCCTTACATGACCAAACATTATTTTCCATGAAGATGAACAAGAAGACTAAGTGAAGCAGAGTCCCGTCTTGTCTCGTCTCATGAGTCCACTTTCCCGTACGTCCCCTCTGGCGGCCGGTAGTACTTGGGGAAGGCCATCAGCTGCAGCATGTTAAAAGCATACTTCCTGCATTTTATATTCTTTTGCACGTTCTCAATCCGGCAGCCTTCTCTGATGACAGGGAGATGGAGAGAAGGAGAGATGATAATGGAGTTATGAGAGGATGAGAGTAATGCTGATGATGCCCATCACTGAGCTGCACATATTATTGCATCTTAAGTTTTTTATTCAAAGTCTATATTACAGGTTAACCCTTCCATACATTTTAAAAATGATTGCTTAATTACTCCACACTGCTGTGAATTCTTAAATCCAACTGGTCCAAAGGTGATCATTTTCTATAGCAGTATGTCTGACAGTAGTGCGGATTATAATTCAAATCACAGGTACATACGATCCACCCATTTTTCTACAGTAAAATCTCATTCATAAGAAGATATATGAAGGACGATCCACATTTCACAAGTGTAAAACTAAACAGATGGTTGTTGATATGGTAAGGAGATGATTATTATAGAAGGTTAAAAATCATGTCATATATCATTATTCAGGTATTCGTCTTCAGTGAGCACTTGATAATCTTGGGTAGGGTTGTGGTCAATTTTCCCTCATTCATTTTTGAGAAATAGAGAAAAATTACATTGTTGGCAAATTGCTGTAGCATGAGAAGAATAAAACACTTGTTGTGCTGTCATTGGAAATGAATCAACTTGGGGGTAATAACAGGGTGGTACCCCACCAGCGCATAGATCGGTGTCCCAAAACAGCATGCTGCATGCTTCATTCCTCACATATTGCTTCGGAGAGATGTAAAGGAGCTGATCTGGTATTTAGAGCTGAATAAAGGCTCAAATGAAACAATTGCAAGTTTGAACCTGTGCTCAACATTTAACTGTGTGAACACCAAATCCAGAACAAACACTGACAATTACAACTCCATTAAACAAAACCAATCAAAATATCTAAAAGACAACTTGCCTGACTGCTCAAGTCAGAGCATGAAATGATGTACTAAGTCAGAGGGCAGAGTTAAGGGGATCGTCTTGCAACTCTTGGCAGTCTGAGCGAATGACGCAATGGCCGCATGAGAAATAAGACCAACATTGAGCTCGCGGCTGCACGTCGCTTTAGTGTCGAATGGCTGGACTAGATGTAATAATAGTTTGAGTTAAAAACCTGTTGTCTTATTACATGCCATAATGACTTGCTTTCTAATGTGCAACTGCTGTGAAGTGAGAAACAAAACAAGCAAACCCCAGAGAAAGCTGTTAAAGAGGATTACAGCGCAGGGAAATGAGAAGTGAGTAAACAAGTAAACACCCCCGAGGCATGGCAAAAAAGAGAGGGTGCGTTTCACACCCAGAGCAAGCGAAGAACAAAGTTAGACAGCACGAGGGTCTTTATGGTATAATCAGCAGTTTATTGATATTTTGCAAGCAGGAAAACAAGACTTAAAATGAGCCACACTACCAGCAGGTGAGAGCTAACGAGCAGAAGAGCGATTGGGTAGAATTGGCGTGGCGCCGGCTTGTGATTGGCTACGGAGCCTGCCTCAGGGTCGTCCCATTGGGCACCTTCGCCCTGGGCCAGCCGACTGCTGAACGAGCCGAGGACAGAGAGAGAGAAAGAAAGGCAGAAAGAGAGATAAACACACAGACAAGTGTAAGAGGGTTAGTAAAATTAAAATTTATCCCAAAGACACAGACGCACACACATCGCACATTCGCTGATATGTGGCTGGTGACAGGAATTACGCATTAGGGTATGAATAATGAATGGAGCTGCATAGACGTAAGATGAAGAAAGCCATATATGACTGCAGTTTTATTCAACTCTCACATAATGAAAGCTATTCTGCAAAAAACAAAAAAAAGACTCCACAACAAAGATATATTGATTTGCTCTTTAAAGGAAAAGCTTCTGCTCTTTTACGATCTAAAGAAATGCTAACGATAGCTGGGATTTTCCCAATAGTGTTGAATGAGTTGCTTATTTCCCCCCCCCCCCCCGCCCACACCCACCCACCCACCCACTTTCTCTCACTCACACACATACACGTTCCACACACAGTGTGCGTTCTTTCAAGCTTTAAAAAATGTTGCCAAGAGTCTTTAGATGGTTTAGATGGTTTCTGAACAAACAAAAAAAAAGCTGCCTCAAGCACTTATTTTTTTAACCTTCATAATAACAAGCTTTTAGCAAATTCTTGTTTAGCAAACAGGCACTGCTTTATCATTCGCAGAGTCCAGGTGGATCCAAGGCAGATCTTTAAATGAAGTGGGAATTCATCTTTGATGGGACTTGTGAGGAGTTGTGAGGCAGTAATGCGATCATCTGTACTTGGCGTAATGAAATACATTCAGCAATATAGCGAGGACACGTCAAGAAAGCTAGCATGAAAACATTTACATTTGTGGTTCCTCCTCACTAAGTTGGAGGCAAGCAATTGTATAGAATATCTTTAGATGTGGTAGCATTACATTTTCCCTTCACTTGAATTAAGAGACTCAGCATGACAATTCCAACATGGGCTGGAGAGGAAGATCTTGAGTGGCCTGCTATAGAGCTCTGACCTTAACCCTAGTGAACACTTTTGGAATTAATTATAATGCTGACTGCACCCCAGGCCTCCTCACCTCACCTACATCAGTACCTGTGTTTACTAACACCCCTGTGGCTGAATGAACACAAATCTCCACAAGCACACTCCAAAATCTAGTGGAACATCTTCCCAGAAGAGTGGAAATTGTTATAAAACTAAATGGAGACTAAATGGAAATGTTCAAAAAAGCTACTACAAATAGTGTATTTTAGATTTGGAAAGTAATAAGCCAATGATGTTAAACTATTTCCCACCTACACTCTGCCCTCTATCTTGGTTGTGCAAGATCTTCTGATAGAATACATTGTCGCTCATTCGCAAGGAAAAACATATGCAATCACATCGCTGTGCGCAACAATGCAGAACCGAAACCCCACTATGTTTTAAGTGATGAAAAACAGCAGGTGCTGCATTAACGGTTACAAACCAGTCCATTGAGCATATAGATCGAATCTGAAACCAGATCGAATTCTGCGGTTAATCACACGCAATTATGCAAACTATTTAACACAACGTATCTCATCAGAGCAGAGAAAAGTTAAATGGCTAATGAGGTTAGTTCAGAAAGAAGAGAGTTCGCATAGAGGATTATTCTGTCCAATGTAATTTAGTTTATGGTCCGTGGTACAATAATTACCTGAGTAACTCGTCAATAACTCATTAAGTGTTTACAGATATGACCTCAAACTACTATTTAATCTAAGCTACAGTACATTGTACGTGCATCATTGGCTTTAAAGTGCAAATTTGTGACTGTAGTTAACACATCCGTTTCAAATAAAAACACCTACAAAACCAACAGAAAATAAAACCACACATTTCACACCTTTCACTTGTTAAACATGATCCTGTGACATATGCATCCCCTGCTGCACAGTGTGCTGACTTTTCAGCCAGGAAAAAAAAACCCTTTATTTACATCCTAAAGTGAAAATAATCAGGAAGCACGTCGCCACCAAGATGTTAAAATGTCCTTTAGCACAGAAGTTCATATCTACAATCATAAGTGGTTAGGTCATAATTAAGGCCGAGCTCAAAGTCCTAGAATAACTATTTCCTGTATATCTATATATCTGTTACCATATCAATTACTGTACTGTGTTGCATGGGCAAAATGTGCACTTTATGTAGTCGCGTGTGTGTGAGTCTGCTTAGTGCTGGTTCTGTGTTGTCTTGTGTGGTTCGGTGTTGTTTTATGTAGCATCTTAGTCCATAGTCCAGAGAGAAACGTTGTCTTATTTCACTGTGTACTGTACAAGCTGTATGCTGTTGAAATAACAAAAAAAACACCTGGCTTAACTTAAGTAATAACAGGATCCAGTTGAGATGTAATATGAAAATTACGGATAGAAGTAGAGAGCTCTTACTTCCAGGACGTGTTTAACAGCTCAGCAATCTGCCAACAATGATGACATTTTGTTCATTTATACCCATTTAACCATTTTAAATGTTGTGCAATTTTCAAGAGAGGTTAGTTTCTATTCTCATCAATGTTGTAGCTATGAGCCATTCCCTCAACAGCGGATCTCTCTATCTCTGTGTCTCTCTCATTTACGTTTACATTTGCAACATTTAGCAGGCGCCCTTGTCCAGAGCGACGTACAAAAATGCTCTCTCGCTCTCTCTCTCTCTTACACACACACACACACACACAAAACAGCAAAAGTCATTTTTTGGAATCTAATGCATAACCAGAACTAAGAGAACTTACAACCCTGCTTCCTTTCATAAATGTGAAATAAATGTCCCCTTAAAAAAAACAACCTTTCAAAAACCTTTCTAGTGGTTAGGATGTGGCGCTCTCAACGTGAGTTTCACAGACTCACAACTACTGAATTACATATTACACACATGGGGTTTCGAGAATGTAAACTGTACGTTATATTTCTTATTTTCCCCGTTTTCTCATCAGTAACAGACTCATCAACATCAGATGTTTTGTTCTTTACCACCTCCAGTAAAAAAAAATAAAGGAATGTTTGTTTAATACTTATGTTAATAATGGACTGAACCTGCTGCAAGTGTAGAAATGATGTTTTCTGAAATGACACTGTATGTAGATGTAGATAGTGGTTATTAAAAGGGCAAAACGCACAATAAATAATACAACGTCATGTCCATAGACATTTCGCACAGAATGTTCTTGTGACCAGGAAGCAACAAGGTGGTTGGAAGCCTCTGTCCTAATCTACACAGGTCTTATAGCAACAATAAATAGGAACAATGATGATGCAGAATCTGACTGATGTAAATGTTATGTGAACAGTATAAACCGGTTCTGCCAGCCTGCTATTCTTTTTTTTTTTCTGAAACAAGCTACTTGTACGGTAACCAGTGTGAGGCCTTTAAACACCTGAGCTAGTGTTACTTTTAACGGGTGGTTTACAAATATCATTTAGATAACGTTTATTTACAATTTACAGTGCATTCAGAAAGTATTACATTTTTTTTTTTACATTTTGTTCGGTTGCAGCCTGATACTACAATTGATCAAATGTATTTATTTTTTCTCATTAATCTACACTGTGTCTTAAAAAAAAGAATATTAGAAATATCAATTTTTTGTTTTTTTTTTTACAAAAAAACTGAAATATCACATGTACAAAAGTTTTCAGACCCTTTACAATAACACTTGAACATTTGCTCAGATGCCTCCCATCTTTCTTGAGCATTGCTGAGATGTTTTTACACCTTGACTGGAACCTACCTGTGGAACAATTTATTGATTTGGAAAGGCACACACTCTCTATATAAAGTCTCACAGCTGACAGTGCATATCAGAGCAAAAACCATGTCATGAGTACAAAGGAACTGCCTAGAGAGCTCAGAGACACGATTGTTGCAATGATCTGGGGAAGACTACAAGAAAGAATGCTGCTGCACTGAAGATTCCAAAAAGCACAGTGGTCAGAATTCTCAATATTTTAAAGGACTCTTCCAAGAGCTGGTCGCATGGCCAAACTGAGCAATCGTGGTAAAAAGGCCTTAGTAAGAGAATTGACCAAGAATCTGATGGTCACTCTGACTGAGCTCTGGAGATCCTGTGTGGAGATGGGACAAAATTCCAGGTGCACAACCATCACTGCAGCCCTTCAACAATCTGGGCTTGGAGCCCAATTTGAGTTTCCATCAGGCACCCGGAGGAATCTCAGACTGTGTAGAACAAGTTTCTCTGGTCATATAAAACCAAGATTGGCCTGCCTCAATTGTTAATGTTATGTCTGTAGAAAGAGGGGGAGTGGTGGCTCCAGCGGTTAAGGCGCTGGGTTATCGATCGGAAGGTCTGGGGTTCAAGCCCCGGTATCGCCAAGCTGCCACTCTTGGGCCCTTGAGCAAGGCCCTTAACCCTCTATGCTCCAGGGGACCCTTACGAGAAAAATAAATCAAGGACCGTGACGTCGGAGTGATATGGGGCCGCCTTCCCGTGGGCTCACCACCTGCAGGAGGGACCGTAAGGGACCGGTGCTGAGAGGATTGGGCAGCAGTCGAAGGCGGGGGTCTTGACAACCCGATCCCTGGACACGGAGAAGTGTCTAGGGAATCTGCTTAGACTGCTGCCCCCGCAACCCGAACTACGGATAAGCGGGAGAAGATGAATGAATGAATGAATGTCTGTAGAAAATCAGGTACCGCTCATCCCCTACCCAAAACCATCTGAATAGTGAAGGTGTTTTTCTGCAGCAGGGACTGTGCAACTGTTCAGGGTTAGGGGAAAGATGAATGGAGCAAAGTAAAGAGATATCCTTAATAAAAACCTGTTCCACAGTACTCAAGGTTGTAATCGCTGCCAAGAGTGCTTCAACTAAGTACTGAATAAAGGATCTGAAAACCTATTTGTGTGATTTATTTTTTTTCTCTTTTTTTCTTTTAATGTCTAGGCTTCTGTTTTCACTTTGAAATTATGGGGAACGGAATGTAGATTAATAAGAAAAAAAAAACAATTAGAATAATTGAGTGAATGTATTCCTTTAGAACATTGGGTTCCAGGAAGAAACCAACAGTGACACAGTAAATATTATGATCTCTAAGGAAAACACACATGTGGCAAAATGCTAGAAAGAAGCTGGGTGTGCTGATCCCTAAGGGGAAGGATGGTGCGCTGTGGGGAATCGGTCGAAAATCTTGAGAAATGTTAGTGCTGATGCTCTACCAGCTGCTGCATAACAGAAAAAAAACGGTAGGTTGAACACTGCATGTCTTGATGAAAATGTCTTCACAAAAATGACTTCAGGACAAAGGAATGACCGCTGTCACAGGGTCAGGGTCACTGAGTCCTTTAAAAAAGATTCTCGTGTAAAATGGTATAGCTGAATGTCTTGTTTTAATAAAGATTTAAGATGTTGACCTAATCAAAGGCAAATTGCAGTTATAATAGCTAGTTTAGTGAAATCTAATTAATTTAATGAAATTAATCATGCACCTTTGATGGACCCTGAACATCCACGTTAGCACAATATACAAGATGCGCAAAAAAACAAAAAACAATAAGCTGCCCTTTAGTTAATGGGGGTTAATGTGTTCAACTTTAAAAAATTCCTGTAATTGAATTACGTTTGGCTCTCTACATCAACCAAGTTTTATCCTCACAGATATTATAGTTCCAAAGTTTTTCATCAATAATTATATAGAAGCTTAGTAAGTCATACATTTAGAAATTTTACATATTAATTATCTATTAATCACTCACTACAATAAACAAATACATATAGCATCTCTCAAAAGTGAGTACACCCCTCACATCTAAGCAACCATTGCAGTATATCTCCCTGAGCGACACCACTATAGACATGAAACTTGGATATATGTGCAATGTGCAGCTTGTAGAGCAGGACAGATTTGTCTGTCCTTTGAAAAGAACTCAACATACAGCCATTATTGTCAAAACAGCTGGCAGCAAAAGTGCGTACACACTAAGTGATAACAGCTGTACATTGCATAACCATTCAAAGAAACATCTATAGCCACGTCCTATTCATCATGTTCATGTTTCTGTCTGCTTGACAGGACCATACAAATTTGCGTATCTTATATTAGCAGGTGAAATTTGGTTCTTTTGAGTAGAATTCTCTCATACTGACCACTGGATGTTCAACATGGCACCTCGTAGAAAAGAACTCTCTGAGGATTTGAGAATTAGTGTTGTTGCTGTCCACAAAAATGGCCTAAACTATAAGAAGATCAGAAACACCCTGAAACTGAGACTGCCTCTTTCAAACCAACTACCTGCATGTCTTCCCTCACCACATCCATAAACCTCCTCCTCGGCCTTCCTCTTTTCCTCCTTCCTGGTGGCTCCACCCTCAGCATTCTCCTACCAATATACCCCATGTCCCTCCTCTGCACATGTCCAAACCAGCTCAATTGCACCTCCTTTACCCTTACATACTTCTCTGACACACCTGACTTCCTCATACAATACCACAGCTCCTCTCTCGGCACCCTGTCGTACGCTTTCCCTAAACCCACAAACACACAATGCAACTCCTTCTGACCTTCTCTATACTTCTCCATCAACATTCTCAAAGCAAATATTGCGTCTTTAGATGGTCACCTCTTCTCTCAGCCTGGCTTCCACTACTCTTTCCCATAACGTCATGGTGTGACTGATCAACTTTATTCCCCTGTAGTTACTGCAGGTCTGCACATCTCCCTTATGCTTAAAGATCAGTACCAGCACACTCCTTCTCCATTCCTCAGGCATCCACTCACCTTCCAAAATCTTGTTAAACAATGCCTTTTCTCCTAAACATCTTCATGCTTCTACTAGTATGTCATCTGGTCCAACCGACTTTCCACTCTTCACCCTTACTAATCCGATCCACTTCCTGCATCTCCACATCAAACAAACTTCTCTCTCTCTCATTTTCCTCGTTCATCAGCTGCTCAAAATACTCCCTCCATCTTCTCAACACACTCTTCTCACTAGTCAACACATTTCCATCTCCATCCTTTATTACTGTAACTTGTAGCACATCCTTCCCAGCTCGGTCCCTCTGCCTGGCCAATCGGTATAAATCCTTTTCTCCTTATTTAGTGTCCAACTTCACATACAGCTCCTCATATGCCTTTTTCTTGGCTTTAGCCACATCCCTCTTTACCTGCTGCTGCATCTCCTTGTACTCCTGCCTACTTTTCTCATCTCTTTGCTGATCCCAATCCTGTTTCGCCAACCTCTTTCTCCTTATGCTCTCCTGCACTTCCTCATTCCACCACCATGTCTCTTTCTCTTCTTTTCTCTTTCCAGATGTCACACCAAGTACCTTCTTAGCTGTCTTCCTTATCACTTCTGCAGCAGTTGCCCTTTCATCCGACCTGATCTGTACCCAGTGGTGGGCGGTCAGGGCCAGCAAAGCCTTCTCTGCTGGTCTAAACACTATCAGAAGCACTGACATTCCCAACAGTTTATTCTCTTCATTTCGTAGCGTTTTTCTTGGCTGCACTGCTTCCAGTACGTGTATGTGGATGTAAGATTTTTTGTCCAATCAGATTTCAGCCTCTATGTGCTGCCATGTCAATTTAATCTGCCCAGGGCCTGCAAAGTCTTTTCTGCTGGCCTTTTTTACCTTAGACTCTTTAAGAAAAAGCTCTGCTTTTTAACCAATCAAACTTCATATTCGCCTCATAGGACAGCTAGCTTTTTTCCGTTCTCTGATTGGTTGGTCAGAGGGAAACTGTTATAGCCAAGATCGACTGGCAAACCTCTAAAACTTGAATACATCTGAGTTAGACTTTTTTTATGCCTACGGAGGAAGAGAAATTGATTTAGTCTCAGACATACCTAAAAATACATTTTGAAGAAAAACTAGACATGAGGAGGTCGGCCAACCCCGAAGCTAGCTAGCTTGTCTCCGCCCGGGAAAGGGTTTGTTCACCACTTCCAGACCAGTGAATACGAGCGGTACCACTGGCTTACAGCCTCTGAGGAGCGGTGCACATTATGAGTCTGCATCTCTGGTAAGTAGGTTGTATTTTATTTGATTTTATTTGATTGATTCTGAACTGCTCCAGATGATGTAGGTGCACAGTTGCGGTTGTAGTGTAGCGGTTTGGAGTCTTAACTGGGTTTCTTGCTTTAGTAAAATGGTATTCACCCTCCATATGTGAAATGCCTCTCTCTCTGTGTGTTGTTATATTGCGTTTTTGTATAGTATTGATGGTTTCTATAATTGTGACGTGATAGTGGTGGTATTAAGAGGTGGATTTCATTCAATCATGGATTCATTACTTAAAAATGCAAGCATTTTACAGAATGTGGGGGAGTGGTGGCTCCAGCGGTTAAGGCGCTGGGTTGCTGATCGGAAGGTCGGGGGTTCAAGCCCCGGTATCGCCAAGCTGCCACTCTTGGGCCCTTGAGCAAGGCCCTTAACCCTCTATGCTCCGGGGGTCCCTTACGAGGGAAATATCAAGGTCCGTGACGTCGGAGTGACGTGGGGCCGCCTTCCCGTGGGCTCACCACCTGCAGGAGGGACCGTAAGGGACGGTGCTGTGAGGATTGGGCAGCAGTCGAAGGCGGGGGCCTGCTTAGACTGCTGCCCCCGCGACCCGAATTACGGATAAGCGGGAGAAAATGAATGAATGAATGAATGAATCTACAGAATGTACTGCTTTATTATTACATCACCCACATTTTGCTTGTTCTGGATTATTCTCTCCTTATATGGCATGTTCTGGAGGATGTGTCCCTTATTTGTGCAGTGCTACTAAAAATGACTTAGAAAAACTGGAATCTCATTCTAACCAAAGGAAATTCAAGTAGCGTATAAATAAAAAAAATGATTTATATAAGCACCAGCTTATAGTCAGACCTTCATTACAATCATCTTAAAACCTCTTTTTATCCATATGTACAGCAATCAGATCACAAAAGCCTCTGAAAAGTGGAAATATCAGGGGAGATCATGTTGCATGTGATCCTCCTTTTTTTAGAGTCTCAATGTTGTGGGTTTATACAGAAACAAAAGGCATTTCCAAATCACAGATTCCAAATGCTTTCAAAAGGAATATAAAGAAACGGGAACTCGTTTTCCTCAAAAGAGGCACAGAAAGTGAAGCGAAAGCGTTCGTGAGTGAGGAAAGGATCTAAGGTCACATCTTCACTCTTTCTTAATGTCTAAATATACCGAATTACAGTAACTGCTTTCACTTAACTTGCAATGATTAGTGGAATTTCAATCAGGAGGTATTGTTTACCCTGTCATCACCAAACAGATATTACTTAAGAAAGGAGCTCTGAAGCATTTGCTTTATGATAGAACTCACTATCTAATATAAAATAATGAATGCAACAATTTCTTTCAAAACATTTTGAAATGCCTGCATTTCTGATTGACTGTAGTGAAACAGCTAAGATATTTATTTTTTAAACCCTGTGCTGAGGACATGCTCTTCCACTTTCACTTTCTTTCACTTCTATATTCTTTTTCTTCTAAAGCACTTCACGGTTAAAACTCTATCCCATAAACATCACTTGTATTGTATAGATATAGTCTTCTTCTTTTCTTTCGGCTGCTCCCATTAGGGGTCGCCACAGCGGATCATCCGTCTCCATACCACCCTGTCCTCTACATCTGCCTCTTTTACACCAACTACCTGCATGTCTTCTCTCACCACATCCATGAACCTCCTCCTTGGTCTTCCTCTTTTCCTCCTACCTGGTGGCTCCATCCTCAGCATTCTCCTACCAATATAACTCATGTCCCTCCTCTGCACATGTCCAAACCATCTCAATCTCGCCTCCCTCACCTTGTCACCAAAACGTCCAACATGCGCTGTCCCTCTAATAAACTCATTTCTAATCTTGTCCATCCTCGTCACTCCCAACGAAAACCTTAACATCTTCAGCTCTGCTACCTCCAGCTCCGTCTCCTGCCTTTTACTCAATGCCACTGTCTCTAATCCATACAACATCGCAGGTCTCACCACAGTCCTATAAACTTTTCCTTTCGCGAGTTAGCCGCGATCCAGGGCGAATTTTTCAAAACCCTTTCTTAGTGAGCACCTAAGACCCAAGAGGAAGGTATGTTCCAAATTTCATTGCAATCCGTTCAGTGGTTTTTGAGATTTCGTGATGAGTGAGTGAGTCAGTCAGTGGTATTTGAGCTTTATATATATAGATTTTCATGTCCAAAATGAAATAGCTTTTTTAAATTCAATTCCAATCCTATCCATTTTTTTTTTTACCTCGATATATAGTAAAGGATTGGTAGCATCGTTTTTCATCAGCATACGCGTGAATTTAAAATAAAACGTAAGCTTCAGCAAATGTGATGTGAATTTATGAATCAGTTTGGCCTGTGAAAATGCGTACAGATTAAATGATGGACACTTCATTTTCAAACAGGACTAATAAAACCTAGCGTTCTCTCAGTGGCTTAAGAACTGAGGAGTAAAGTGGAAAATTAGAATGAGGCATGGTGGTAATAATTTGGCGTGTAAGTTAAATGATTATAAATAATGGTTCTGAGTGCCAGGGTACTTGAATTAAGTTAGATAAAATGCTTGTAATTAAGGCAAGTGAACATTAGTTTATAGAGTATTATAGGCCTTCATTAAGTGCCTGTAGACTTATGTGAAGTAGGTGTCAGAAGGTGAGAAATGTTGATGATGAATCAGGATAAAAGTGAACCAAAGCACTTTGTGAGGAAATTACCTGCGCATGCAGTCCAGCGCCCGGACAAAATAGTCCTTATGGAGCTGGTGCTCGTCCCTCAGCAGGGCACACTGTTCCAGCGTCACCGACATGGACGTCCTGTCTTTGGCACTCTTACAGCTGGTGAAGCGGATCCCGTTAAGCCGCCGACAAATCTGACAGGACAGAACATGTATTTCGATTATAACAATAAAAAATCACAGTAACATCAACAATGACTTGTTACAACGATTTGTACAGACAGCCATAAATCATGGCACTGGAAAGAATTTGACCCTCCCAATGTATGTTTTGGAACAATTCAGGCACATATGTATTTAACGTAATGCTCTAAATAAACTGTGCTGCAGAGAAATGACGTGCTTTCTGGGTAAAAGCCACCTGACAAACCGCAAGGTCATATTTTATGCCCATATCATACCCATAGCAGAAAGATAATATGCATGAAGGAGCAAAGTACAAAGTGAAACACAGGCCTGTCACATTTTCCTGGCTACAATCCAAATACTTTTATCACTCGAAGAGCAACTTCCTATAAAAACACTTGATGGTGACCAAAAAAAGAAAAAAAAAGAAAAAATCCCTCTCATTTGCCATAGTCAATAATCATTCCAAAAGAACTTCCTTTTAACTAGCAACTATGCTAATTGGTGAGGAAAAGATAATTATGCAACTGTAACACAAATTCACACACTGAATTGTGTGGTTTGTGGGTGTGTACTGTACGTACAGGTGCGTGTATTTGGCAAAGGAAGTTGAGATTGTGCGTCATAATCACAAATATGGTGTCTGATATTTGCTTAGTGCTAATCTGTGAGGTGACTTTATAGGTTATGCTAATACAGCTGTGAATTATTCACCAATAAGGTACAGTACTTAATACAAGAGTGGTCATTGTGGAAAAAACAGTACAGTATGTGTTAATGACACTGCCACTGTTCTCTGTACCACATATCCATTTATTATTTATTATTTTATGACCTACATCAAATACGTTGTTAGCAACTGGCCTTAACCAAACCCTAAATACATTTTTTTGCTAAACTTGCACTTTCCTATAGCTGAAAATGAAAACTGACGAGTAAAGTGGAAAATTAGAATGAGGCATGGTGGTACCTGATTGGCTGTTTCGTGTTGGTCTCATTTGTAGTCGTAATACAGCTAATTATATTTGGACTAGCGAAAGAAAGAACTGCAGCACCACGGGAAAACTAACATACAAAAACAATCGAAAGTGTTGCGGGAGCATTTCAGTGAGCAGTGGAGGTAGAGTTACATGGACATAGGAACATTAAGACCTGTTTAAAATGATTTAAGATCTATTAGATCCACTAATTTTCAGTCCATGACTGGATCATGGGCTGCTAAGCTCCAATGAAAGGACATGTGAAGGTACAATGAAAGGTACATCATTAAAAGTGTGAGGAAGGCGTTCACAGGAGTTCACAAACAGATCCAGAACCGCTGGTGAAATTATAAAGACTATAGAAATGTCTAGGAATGTTCAGATGGGACTATGGGCAGGGCTCTAAGCTGAAATTTTCTGAGTTTGAGGAAGGTGGTAGCTCAGTGGTTAAGGCTCTGGGTTACTGATTGGAAAGTTTAAGGGGTTTAAGCTCCTGTATCTACCTACCTCTGTGACCCCCATGAGGAGCTTAAGCTGAAGGAAAAGGACTGTTTATTCAGATAAAAGAAGTCTGAAGCACCAGGGAATAGTGGTAATGCAAAAAAAACCAAAAAAAAAAAAACACTTAAATCACAATAAATAATGCTGTTTAGCCCTGACCTTTTTGAGTGTGGAATTTTAAGAAGAATATTTTCTGTACATGTAAAACAGTCATTCATACCCTTTTTTTTGTAGTTTTGTGGTTTTAAGGTGCAAAATACTTTGCTACATTTGTTTCTGTAGTGTCTGTTAGTCACTGTTGCCTGAATTCATTTTTTCGAGTCTGTAATTATCCCTGCATTAGTATGCATTAGTTACGAAAGACTCAGTGACAAAGCTGTATTTTTGCTGTTACTGGTAAACAACCACAGTTGTTGAGATGAGTCACAAATAGTCGCTTCCAATTTACAATCTATAATCTTCAGACACATGCCACATCGGAACACAGGACAAGACTTCACTTTCACTACTGCACAAAAAGAACCCTGTATTGAACTTTGCGAAAACAAACAAACGATCAAAAACACCATCTGATATGAAAAAGATCAGTACAGCTTGTTTTTGACAACATCGTCTGCATTGTTCGGTGCGCTCAAGCCGCACAACGTGTGGCCTTCATTCTAAATTGGGTTTGTTCCTCATTACTCCTCATCGGATTGACGCAAAAGTGTCGCTGTTCTTACCGCTCCTGCAAGCCAAAGAATTTCTACATTCTTCCTCTTCTTGGTTACTACATTCTGGCCAAGTGTTTCAAGCAACTCCTTAATATCTGGCTGCATCTGAAAAGAAGGCAGACCTGAGACAGAGAGATAAAGAGAAAAAATGTCATAAGAAAGAAAGAAAAAATGAAACAAAACAACACTAACTATGTTATGCAGCATGTAATGCCCAAGTTCACCTGCATAAAAATCCAACACGGCATAACTGCCAAAACAAACAGAACTGCAGACTGGAGTGAAAAGGGGGCACTGTGTTAATCAAAGTGGGCAAACACATTTTTTTCCTTTAACTGCAACACACCAGTTACAGCAAAGTTAAACATTTGCGCAGAGCTTCTGGACATGGCTCAACTATTTACACACGCAGAAAAGGATCTCTTTTAGTAAAGAATTCATGGATGTTTTTTATTTTATTATTGACGCATAACCAGATAGATAGTTTGGATATTTTTTTTTTATGATTCTGCTGAGCATCTGTGTGGCAGTTCTACGTGCAACTTGTCTTACATAGTTGCAGATGCATACAAAATGTGCATTGTTAAAATAAGATAATATGGAAAAAAAAAAAAACACTGGGAAGAAAAAAGCTAACAAAAAACCTGAAAAATGCATTAAAGGAATTGGCTGCACAGGGTGTAGTTAAGTGAAATGTGATGAGTGAAATATTAACTTACATTCTAATGGAGTCCTGTCAATGAGTGACTTATAATAGGTCTCTAAAATGTCAAAATTTCTCTGATTTATCCTCTCCTGTAAGGAAATATCCCCAAACCTAAACAAGAGATAGGAAGGAAGGAAGGAAAGGTTGAAATAGGGAGAGATTCAGCACATTAGCAGCTGTATGGTGAAATTGAGAAAGATATATTATACCAATAACTGTGTGAACAGGATGTGAGAATTTTGTCCTTTTGTGTGTTATTGTGTACCTCTCAGCGATTGTCTGCTGTTCATTGATGCCCACGTTGAAGAGCACAGGGAAGACCTGCAGCAGCTTGCCCTGACGCACTTCATCTGGTAATGTCTGGAAGGCTTGGAGTGGAAGCGGCACCTCTACAGTGTAATGGTCTCTGCCACACACACACACACACACACACACACACACACACACACACACACGAAATGGTTAATGAAACCAAAGGATTTATGAACCAGGTCACAACTACGTGGACACCATTCAGATTATTTCAGATTAGTACTTTAAATATACTTTCGCAGACTTTTCTAGTAAAGTAAAATGCTTTACTACACCTAAATCTAAACACTTGCTTCAGTAACCAAAATAAAACCATCCATTTCATATGATGTGCTTTTTTTTTATTTTTTTTATATATAATAAATAATACAATAGAATATTCCACTTGCTAAATGTCTCCAAAAGTTAATAGTCAAATATTCCTGGCCCTAAAGGAATAGTTAATCCTTACTAAAATATAAAACCCTACACCGCCACTTCTCCAACTGTTGAACAATCCCAAACCCACTTCCGACATGAAACTTGGGTCTTGGAAATGCACGTCAAACTCTTGAACAACGAAACCATGACGAACCTCCAAGCGCACTGAAAACCGACAATTTATTACACTCTGGGTAACAGATAAGCTAATGTCCTTAACAGGAACTGGATAGTCATTGATCAAAAATGCACTGACAGGGTGTCTGCCATAGCTTGCTTTGAGTCATCAATTAACTGAAGCACTGACTTCTTTGGAGTTAAAATAAAATCCACATTTCTGCTGATTTATCTTCTGCTATATGTGGTTCTTCTCCAGACTGTTACCACAAATCTGGAGGCACACAATTGTATAAGACGTCTTTGGATGCAGTATAATAAAATATTGCGTTCACTTAAACGTGAAAACCCAAACCTGTTCCAGCATGGCATTGCCCCTGTGCACAAAGTGAGCTCCATGAAGATCTTGAGTCGCCTGCCATAGAGCTCTGATCTCATCCCTACTGGACACCTTTTGGATGAATGTGAAGACTGACTGCAGGCCTAATCACCTACATCAGTACCTCACTTTACTAACACCCTTCTGGCTGATAAACACAAATCTCCACATGCGCCCTCCAAAATCTAGTGGAACATCTTCTCAGAAGAGTGGAGGGAATTAGGAGAGCAAATTAGGACTAAATGTGGAATGCGATGTTTAAAAAGGACATACTATACTTACGACCAGGTGTCAGAAAACTTTTGCCAATATAGTGTGTGTGTGTGTGTATATATATATATATATGCGTCTCACCGTCTGCCAGTGACAGTTGGCTGCAGATTGCTGGGGTCATCGGAAGCAGCTTCTGTGATTTTGAAAGTGACTCCCTGTAGATCAGAAATCCCAACCTCCATATCCTCCAGCATGCCTATCTCCTCACCTGACACACAGAAAGCAATTATGACTTTCACACCACACACAAACACATAGCAGCACAAAAATGATCACACAACAAGTGTGTTCGAAGGAAACTGTGCAACTGTGTGCTAACAATAATATCACTATAAAGACCCGTTCACACATTACACACTTCCATTCCTTCATGGTCACTCTGTGCAACTGTTCCTTTTACAAAGCTATCAGACTGCTCAACAACAGACATTGAACTAACACTACACACACTGCAAACTTGGCAGGCGGTCACCTAGGGCGCAACCAGCTGGGGCCCGCCTGTGAATGCCCTCTGCCCCACTGCCGAGGACGTGCCTAGTTATTTAATTGAAAACTGGGAACTGTGCCTTATTGTATAATACTTAAGAGCTGTTACAGTAATGTATTGTTGTGTTCAAGTAGTTTCTTTTTCCATTTAAATTATTTTCCTGTTTTTCTGCTGTAGTTTAATATAAAACATACATTTATACGTTCAATTAAATGTGTTTAACCTTTTCAATGGAAGGTTGTAAATGATTGCTGTAGTGTGTGGAGCCTAGTGGTATGAAAGCGGAGACATTAGGAGGGGGGGACGACAACTGGAATCTCGCCCAGGGTGCCAAAAACGTTACCCTGCGCGCACACATGCTCTCAAACGAACATCATTGTACCGCATATCCAACTTGCACATTCCTTCTCAAGCCGCTGCTAAAGAAACTGTAGACAAAATGCAAACCAACACCAATATCTACTATGTTACTATTATATTGTAATTTTAATTTCTTTACTTTGCAATATAAATTTTTAATTTTTTTTGCTGTTTGAACACATCTGTAACAGTTATGTAACTGCAGCTGCTCCTTTGTGTAGGTCTGTGTGGACTTAGAATGGAAAGAGAAAACACAGAACTGTGTTGTTTTATGTTGCACGTGCTCCTGGACGACTGCTGTTTCGTTTCACTATGTAGCATTCCAACCGTGTACAGTTCAATTCCCGGTAAAAGTTACTCGACACTGTTACATACACATGCTGGAATCCACACACACACACTGATTGAAAAGGGGGGATACTCACAGCTACACCAAGTGCATGTAAGGACACTGCTGGTGTCTCACACACACACACACACACACACACACACACACACACAAAAACCAAAACACACACCCGCACGCCAGCCTGGAACTTATTCATACAACATATTCTTTGTATTTGTTTGCTCTTTGACATTGGTTGCTAGAGTACATGACTTAAGCTCAACCAGTAACACTGAGTAACCATTTATGACACATTTAAGTACTGGCTTCATACACACAGAGTCAGAACTTTAAAACTGACGCATCGGGATCATAAATATTCTCATGATCTTTCTCAGGAATGCGTCTTCCAGCTTGTTTGGTCTTTTTCCTCCAGGAATTTGATAGACAAGAATGACTGACAATTATTTGTTTGATATTGTGCAATAGACTTTTGGGTCTAAGATTCATTCTTCTTCTTTTTTCTGTATTAAACATAGTACCAAAATACAGACCACAGAAATGGCTGTAATGTAACAAAAAAGGATACAATACCCCCCCCAACACCACCCGCCCACGAAATCAACACCCTCAGGTTCTTTTGGACTGCTAAAAAAACAATATGTTTGAGTGAGAAGCAACGCTCCGTGTACACACAGTACACCTCCTGTTTTACACAATTAAACATGATGTAACATGATGGAATTTGACAGATGCCCTTATGAAGAATGACTGACAATTATTTGCTTGATATTGTGCAATACACTTTTGGGTCTAAGATTAATTCTTTTTTTTTCTTTTTTTTATGTACTACACATAGTACCAAAATACAGATCACACAATCGGCTGTAATGTAACAGTTTGATAAAAACTAAATAATTCCCTCCCCCCCCCGCCCAATGTTCTTTTGGACTGCTAAAAAAAAACAATAATATGTATGAGTGAGAAGCAACGCTCCGTGTACACACAGAGCCCTGCTGCAACAAAACCCCCAGTAATGCTGAGATCCAGCAGTAAACAAAAGGGGTTCTGAGACCTCTAAAAAACAATAATTTGGAAAATGAGGGAACAGAGAGATAAGGAGAAGCAGTAAGATAACAGAATGCCTTGAAAACTAACTAAAGGCAACAAACTAATCTAAACAAGCTTGAATGAGAAGTAAGTAAATGGAGTTCTGCTCAAGAGACTGAGCAAAAAAGGAGAAGAAGGACAGAAAGATTACAAAACCATTGGTGGGGAATTGATGAGAAATGAAATAAGATATGTGTCATAGTGTGCAGCTGGATTATATGGTAAACACCTTGAAAGCAGGCGTGTGTTGCTTTTGTTGATGACGGCTCGCTTTATGTGCCTCCTGCAGCTCATTTCTTGGTGCTATTGTTCTTGAGCTCACTAAGGAAGCAGTGATGTCATCAGATTGAGCAAAGCTTGTAAAAGGCACAAAGAGACTAACCAGTTTGTTTTGTCAAGGCTTTATGCCTTTGTGTGTTTCTTTTTCCAAAATAATTCATTTAAAGATGAGTAATACAAATTCACGGCGTAAACGCAATAATTATTGGGGTGTAAATGGCCACTTTTACCTTCACATATCCAAAATTACAGAATGCTTGTCTAATTGATGTACTCAATCACTTTTTAGCGCTCTTTGCACACAGGAAATGGATTGCTATTCATTCAAACTCATCTCCCAAAACATTATTATTATTTTTTTATTAGACAAACAATAAAACAAAGTGCTGTAGTTTATGAACTAATAAAGACAATAAGTTATGGGTTGAGTGACTGAAACAGAATACAGTGGAGTGGAGTGTGAGTAAGAAAGAATTTGTGAAGAAAGAATTTCACTGTGCACTGACTGTCTGTCTGTCTGTCTGTCTGTCTCTGTCTGTCAGTCTGACTATCTGTCTGTCTGTCTGTCTGTCTGTCTGTCTGTCTGTCTGACTGTCTGTCTGACTGTCTGTCTGTCTGACTGTCTGTCTGTCAGTCTGACTGTCTGTCTGACTGACTGACTGCAATGGGGGAAGGTGGTACCCTAGTGGTTAAAGCATTGTAATTTGGATCCAGGAATGGGGGTTTGATTCCTGGCCATACCAGGCTGCCACATTTGGTCCCTTGAGCAAGGCCTTTAACCCTCCCCACGGGGCTCAGTTGGGGGAATGGGGATAAAGTACTCCAGCATGAATCATTCCAAGTCCGGCTGTGAAAGGAGGAGGGTGGGCAATGGGCTAGCAACCCGACCCCTTAACAAAAACTGCTACGGAAACGTCAAGTAAGCAATCAGTGCCCTATGTGCCTCATGGCGCGGGGGGGATATATATAAAAAACTGCCTCCATTATAACTGCTTGAAAACAGCATTACATTTGATTTCTCTGAACCGTAATATGTATATTTGTCTATTTCTTATTTTTTTATTTGTACTTTGAACTTTACTTGCATTTTTACTTGCAACTGCAACCAAACAGTTTCCCTATGAGATCAATAAAGTACATAATAAGGTGTATTTTGATTCTGAAACTACAAGTTATTCCTTTTGGGAATCATATCCTTTCTTTTGGTTTGTTTATATGGGTGGAAAAAAATCGTAGTAGTAGTAGTAGTAGTAGTAGTAGTAGTACACCTTTAGCTTGTTTGAAATAGGAAAGTTAGGGTTTCATTTGCCTATAAACCTGATGTTATTGCTCCATCAATGAGCACATTTTCCTCTATTTTGCAATTTGCAGAAAAATCTGGTGTCTATGCAGAATAAATTGTGCCACATCCACACACTCCCTTTCTGCTGACACAACAATACTGATGTGAACGAACCCATTTCCAGAAATGAATAAGATAATACTGTAAAAGTGTGTGCATGTGTTTGTGTGTGCATGTGTAATTTATATACTTACTATATGTACTGAGCAGGCTCTCGAACTGGGCCACCACTCCAACTGTGTGCAGTTGTGTGATAAAGCCCTTATCCTCTATTCCAGCATACAATCGCATGAGAAAACCACATGCTAGTGCAGCTAGCTGTAAACACACACAATAAGCAGACAGTATTAATCATCATGTGGCAGTGTAACAGTGTAACTTTCTCATCTATAACCATAGAAAAGGCTCACTGCATCGGCTCAATTACTCTGCTGAGACGTTTACATAATTATTTAGCCAGATGTCATCCCTGATTTTATTGCAGCTGCTGCACAAATACATAATTAATTAGCATTTAGTTGATGGTTGAAAGGTTGAGCTGAATCAAGTGTGAGAACACTGAGAAAACACATAGTACATCGTGTATAGTGTTTTGTCAATAAAAACTGAGCGCAGGCACTCAAGTGAGAAAAGTGTTCAGCACTAACATGCTAATCAGCAGAAGTGCAGAAATGCAGGAAAAACTATTGCACATTTGATGAAAAGGCAGCTATAAAACTGTGCCTGAAAAAGATCCTAAACATTGTAGGTATGTAAGGCAAGGTTACATGGAGGATTTGTTTGTGCTTTATTTGTGTGTGTGTGTGTGTGTGTGTGTGTGTGTGTGTGTGTATATGTGTGTGTGTGTGTGTGATTTCACAATTGATCTTTTTCTTAGAGACCAGGATCATGAGTTTCGTATGTGCTTTATGAACATCCTGTTCCACATTTAGTCCCCGTTTGTTGTGATAATAACCACCACACTTCTGGGAAGACCTTCCACTAGATATGTGGTCATGAAGATTTGGGTTCTTTCAGCCAGAAGGACTTTAGTAAATTCCTGGTACTGATGTAGGTGGGGAGGCCTGGGGTGCAATGAGCAACCAATTTAATGCCAAAATTGTTATATAAGGTTGAGCTCAATAGCAGGCCATTTAAGATCTTCTACTCCAACCCATGTAAGCCATATCTTCATAGAGCTGACTTTGTGCACAGGTGCAACGCTACTGCACCCAAAAAACATCTAATTGTGTGCCTCCAAGTTTGTTGGATCAGTTTGGGAAAGAACCACATATGGCTGAAAAAGTTCAGGGTTTTGCCCATATAGTGTAAAATCCAATGAGGTCCGTGCTGCTTATGGTGTTTTTCCAATCCAGTTCTGGCCTTTTTCTTCCATTTTGAACATAAAAGTTTCTCTTGACATGAAAAACAACATGTAGGATGCTGCAATGCCAGTTTAAACACAGTCGTTTCCATATTCACTTTAAAGTACATTTAAAATAATGTGCCTGACATATTATCATAACATCTCATTGCTTGGGGAAGGGAATTTCCATCTGTAATACAAGTACCTGAGCTACATAGCAAATCCAATTAAAATCTGCCAACAACATCCAGCTACATAAACATGAATCGGTTATGTGTTCTGTCAGTGTCCAGCTGCATTGGAAAATGTAGTCAATACACTTCAACTGCAGTCTGTAGGCAAATATGTAAAAAAAAATTATATTGGAGACTGGGGAAGTGGCAGCTCAGTGGGAAAAAGTTGTGAGCTCAAAGCTGCCAGTGCTGGGCCCTTGAGCCCTCAATCCTGACTTAATTGAGATAATTGTAAGCTGCACTGGATAAGGGTGTCTGCCAAATGTCATTGATGTAAAAGAGAATGAATGTTGCCTGAATGATACGTTTTAGTTGATAACGGGACTGCAGTATCATTGGAAAGTGTGGCTTATCTCATTAATCTTGTCATTGTTACAGGTGAATGTGTGCGTAGGAGGTCAGTAGGTGGCGCTCACCGCTTGGCTAAATACAGTGTCACGTCTCTGTTGGAGCTGCAGGCCTGATGGGGTGCTGCACGCCGCCTCCTGGAGAAGAACAAAGCTCATTGACTTGCTCGCTCTGTCTGCCACATCGCTTACACAGTCCTTCAGCGCCACCACCAAGGGGCTGAGCTGCTCCCTCCAGTCGGCAGCTAATACACACACACACACACACACACACACACACACACACATTTTTATATGCAATTCCTCTTTGGTATTATTTAAAAATCACAAATATGATAATCACAATCAAACACTATTGTTAATTCGTTCACAATTTAAAGCGTTGCCATTTGTAAAGGTTACAATAAAATTTACTTGACATGCCTAATTTTCATTTATGTCAAATATTTGCCCGAAATAAATCTGTATATTATTACGAGGGCTATGTTTTTGTTTTTTTACACTGAAAGCAGTTCCTGGATTTATAACGCGTGATGACGGCTATATTGTTCTGAGAGAATAAACAAAACAGATCTCCTGGTAAAATATTATAATGTTTACACTGGATGGTTGCCGTTTTATGTCATTTTTTTGTTTTGTTTTTGCCAATCTGGCTCACTGCTTTCTTCAGTATGCGTCAAACTATTTTCTGCGCTTGCTGATGGTGAGGAAGTTCATCACTTTGTTGCCTTCGTGGAGGAAACTAAGCTTCCGTAAAACTGTTTGTCTCCTGAGGCTGTGGTGAGTCTTGGGGTGTTATTGCGCTGGTGGTGTGGAAAAAAGTGCAAACTGTGACGTTAAGGTTGAAAAAATGTTTGTGTTTGCTGTTATTATATCCAGTGGTGGTGTTTTTGTTACCAACCACATTGGCAGTTTGAGGGGCTGCTGTTGGACAGTCAGCTGAATAAACATTTTTTTTTATTTCTAAGTTCATAAAAGGTTCTTTGAACTTGAATAGCACAATTAATGTTTTTTGCTGAATCCAAAAGCAGAAAAAATAATTACTGACTGCAGTGACTCTAACAATACACAGACAATAATTAAACATCAGCAAAATGACTGTTATTTTAATTGGGTTCAGTGTTATTTGCATAGCGCTTTAAACAATCGACATTGTCCCAAAGCAGCTTTACAGCGCTAAAGAGGTTATAACATGTGAATATACAGTGCATTTAAAAAGTAAACTCAATACCCCATAACGACAAAGTGAATACAAAATTCCTGAAATGTCTGTAAATTGTTTGAATTAAAAAAACTGAAATATCACATGAACATATTCAGACCCTTTGCCTCCCATCTTTCCTGATCGCCCCTGAGATGTTCCTACACCTCAACTGGAATCTACCTGTTGAAAAGTTTATTGATTGGACATGATCTGCAAAGGCACACACATCTCTATAGAAGGCCTCACAGCTGACAATCCATATCAGAGCATAAACCAAGCCATGAGGTCGAAGGAACTGCCTGCAGAGCTCAGAGACAGGATTGTAGCAAGACACAGATCTGGTGAAGGCTACAAACAATTTCTGTTGCACTGAATATGGGACAAAGTTCCAGAAGGACAGCCATCATTGCAGCCCTGGGGTTTATGGCAAAGTGGCTAGTTGGAAGCCTCTACTCAATGCAAAACCCATACAAGCCCACCACCAACAGGCACCTAGAGGAATCTCAGACTGTGATTCTTTGGACTGATGAAACAAAGATTGAATTGTTTGTCCTCTAAACGTTATGTCCAGAAGAAACCAGGCAGTGTTCATCACCTGCCCAAAACAATGACGCCTGATGCATGATGCTGTGGGGGTGTTTGTCTGCAGCAGGGACTGGGCATCTGGTGAGGATTGAGGGAAATCTGATTGGGGCAGTACAGCGATATCCTCAAGAGGAACCAGAGTCGAAAAGAAACCGATCCTCATTTGGGTGGCACCGAATGTCTATTCATTACAGTTCCATCATTGTTGAGGCGTGCTTATAGTGATGGGCACTTAAATGCAGAACTTTTCATGTAAATCGCAGTCCTAAGCCATTGCAGCAGACTGTTTACATCTTTATAGTTCTTGAGTAACTTCATAGATATTTAGGTTATTCTCAGCTGCACAAGTTGAGAGCTTTTAGTTGTCTAATACAGTATATTTTAGAAACAAAATCAAATAACTAATACAAAATACAGACTATCATTGGTGATTGCAAAAACATTTGGCAAAATGAAGTAAATTTTGGGCCTGTGTGTCTTTCCGCAGGTGACCACTGGATGGCAGCATTGTCTAACAGCAAAGAGGGAGGCGGTGTTTACTCGCTCCTGATGAACACCTCTCTAATCGCACCTCATCGCTGGAGTTCAAGCTCTCGCTTTTCACTACCCTCAATTACATTTCTCCCCCGTTGACAGCTAATGTCATCAGGGCCATTACTAGAGTGTCTCAGCTCCATCTCACCCCCCACGCAGACGCTAATAATCCTGCTGTTTTATCTCCCTGCCTGACAGGATGTGTGTGGATCAAATACCGCATGGCAGTGGGGAATGTTGGACCTTCTACTGACCTCCTGCTTCTAAAGCTGGAGACTGTTTCTAACACTAGTCAGATTTCCTGCCACAAGTTTTAAATAAAGACCTCGTTTTCTTTTCTTTGTTATTTTCCAGCGCAGGTTTCTATGATGAAGTGGAAACTTGTAGTACATTTTTATAGTTAGTGTGTAAAAGTGTGTATGACTGCTGGACGTTCTGTACAGAGAGTGAGAGAGGTGAAGATAGAGATCATTTAAGATAGAAAGATAGAGAGAAAAGGATAGAACAAAAAAAGGGAGAGAAAGAGAAGCAGAGATAATGAGATAGAGAGAGACAGACTGAGACAAATTAAGAGAGAGAGAGAGAGAGAGAGAGAGAGAGAGAGAGAGAATAAAACAGAGGGAGACAGAGAAAAAGAAGGGAAAACGAGACACAAAAAGCAATAAAGAATGACAGAGAAAAAGAGATAGACACAGACAGACAGAAATTGAAACAGATGAAGCTGAATGAGAAGCACAAAAAAAAAAAACAGAGATCATGTGCATGTGTGTGAGAGAGAGATAAAGAGAGTGATGAAAGAAAGTGAGACAGAGGGAAACAGAGAGGCAAGAGTGAAATCAAGATAGTTAGACAAAGAGAGACAGACCAAGAAAGAGACAAAATGTGAGAGAGAGAGAGAGAGAGAGAGAGAGAGAGAGAGAGAGAGAGAGAG
>JAAIIK010000133.1:1651627-1665030 GCA_014706435.1 Silurus glanis | reverse complement strand
AAAATAATATAATACATAAAATAAAATAAGCAGTATATATGTCATATTTATATAATATATAATATAACAATGACAATATATAAAATTATATATATATATATATATATATATAAAAATATAAGAATAGAATAGAATAGAAACCTGTGATTTGATTTGCAGTACTGTAGATGGGGCTTAAAAAAAACTCAGAAATAAGAATTTTAAAGGGCTGAATTTTCTGTTCTTTTGTACTGGGATATGTAAATTGTATCCATCCATGAAATCTGGTTGTGAAATAAGAGCAGAAGCAATAGGTCACAACAAATGCCTGCATAGAGAATTTAGAACAATAATGCAGGGTTAAAATGTCAATCCGCATCGACCTGCTTATCTTTTAAGTGTGATTATGAAACTCAGAGGAGATAAGAGATATTTATGGCATTCCTGTGGTTAGTTCTACAGGAACTGCTGGCTCATACGTACACAGCGAGAAGCACAAGCGCAACGCTACTGGACTTTCGTCCTCACGCACGATCAATCTCTTATTAAGCCATCGATCCAAGTCTCGTCCAAGAAGCTTATCAAAGTAATTTCCATTTACTGGCTAATCTATTTGGGGCTTGGATGAACTTTCTGGATTATATGATCTTGAAAAACTAAATCATATTTAGAAATTTTCCCCCACTGAGATTTTCATTAACTCTCAATTTACGGTGGGAAAAACGACGTACTGTTTGGAGGAGAACGACTTGTGGATTGGAATCAAAAGACTTGTGGATTGGAAATGGATTTTGTGCAGCAAGGAACGATAAGTGGAACACTGTATTACCCGGCCTGCTGAAAGGCCACGGCCCTGAACAGTTCACTGCTTTTCTTAATGTCACACACCTGATTCAGCTTGTCATATTCATGAAGCCTTGCATGAGCTGGTGCGACGGAGCAGTAAATGAGTAATAGCAGCAACGCTGGGGCTCAGGATTTAAAAAAAAAAAAAAAAAACAACACTGCTGGTATTTGAAAACAGCAGAGGAATCATCTTGAGTTTTGAAGCATGATTACAATCTGTTGCCACTGTAGGTTATTTCAAACAGTCTGTTGAGTTTTTATATCTACTATATATCACAAATAATGATCCTATTTATCACCTTTAGTATCAGGATTATAGCTGGATAGGGATTATCTGCATATAAATGCAGGTTGGACTGCACCCAGGATGCATTTCAAACAGATTGAGATCTGATCAGTATTCAGGACGGAGAAGTTTTTCAGCCAGCGGGAAGACAAGTGTAAATACATCTGTCTCCGCAATACACATCCATTTACGTTGCACCATAACGCATGTGGTGTGACTGCTGAAGTGGATGACCATAGGTTAAAAAAAACAAAAAACAAAAAAACATCTAAATCTTCATTTTTGATTACACAACCATTCCGGTTGCACAGAGTAATTGAAAATGACAAATGACAGGACACGGATCGTAACAAATTAAAAGCTGATTTGCATGCAATGACTCAATCTGAAGAACCAGAAATGGATTTGACAACAAGTGTAACTGATGAACCCGATTAGGAGGTGGGAAATTATTGATTTTCTGTTTCAGCTCTCAATTTCAACACAGTATGATGAGTTTGGGGAGTAAATAAAAAGCTCTAATGGATCACGTAAATAATTCAATAAATATCCGATGTCGAATTTCAAGAAACTGTAAAAATAATATTAAATGAAACCCCTTAAACCTTATACGGACAGGATTTCAAATTGGACTACTTGAAGTATCTCCATCAGTCCAGATCAGCGTGCGGTTATCTGCTGCTCTTAGTCACATCTTCACAGACATTCAGGTGATTTTGTGTTGCCTCATACATTGGGATGGAATTTAGTTTTGGATCCGCAGCCGTATTTATTCACCTTGCGCACGTATAACTTCGGCTCCACACTGCCCACATTGGAGCCCATTAGCGGGAGAATGAAAATAAAATCAATCAGAAGAGCGTGAAATTGCAGGCTGATTAAAGGGTCTATTATAATGTCAGCTGCAGGTACAAAGACACTTTATATTCACATGCGCTACAATATTTAGCAAAGTGTAGTTTAGAATTAAATGAAGCAGTGAGCAGTTAAAATGCTATAAGTTACTTCATCTAACTACAGAATAAATAAACACCATTAGATTAGATGCAAAATGTGCAACACAAACATCCAGGCTTACAGACAAAACAATCTGGCAGAAACTCATCGAAAAAGCTTTTACCGCACCATGGCATCGAATCTACGAGTGGAAATGTACTGGAACAATGAACACCATTCTACCCAATGATTTTCCCCTGGTTGGGGTTCTGAATCTATAATACCCCATATCTGCATAATCAGGGGTTGTAATGTAGTTCATTCAAATCGAACAATTAACTCCTTTTGCTCAGTGGATGGGGAGGAGTCATCCTAAAAGAGACCACACCCATTTAATGCGTCACTCTATGGGAAACAAGCGACTATGTAAGAAAAAAAAATGCCATCTATATTACAACTGTCTGTATTCGCTTAATAATTTGTCATATTTATAAATTGCTTTTTTCTTTGCTCGTTGTTAAATTTTCTCAAATTCTTATGATTTTCATACAGTGACATGAACCACTAGATGAAAAACAGCAATGCTGTGTGTGTGAGTGTGTGTGTGTGTGTGTGTGTGTGTGTGTGTGTGTACTCATCCGTGTAAGACTATGAAATCAAATGTTTAATCTCGCTGTTATTCTGTCGCACGCAGACACACAGTCTGAGATTTCAATCAGACTCTGCTAGCTGTGGCAGAGGATGCTGGGAGGACTCCCACCTCTAATCAAGGCGGAGAAAAGCAGCGACAGAGAGAATGTACCAATTAAAGCAGCTGATTGGCCGCTATTCCGTAGAGGCTAAAACAATCTCGTCTGAGCAGATTGCATACTGACAGCACCAGATGTAATTCATTAATTACACTGATAAAACACCAAAGCCTTTGTTCTGGCAACAGCACACACCCTGCCTTTGTTAGGTTTGGCATGAGAACAGAGTAAGACGGCCATTTGTGAAGGCCGGTGCGACCACTCGGCTGTTCTTAACACGGACGAGATCGAGGCTTGTGGATCAAAACGAAATTGTTACAATATCTTTTAATTAGTCCATTACAAAGCGACACAAATTGGACACAGAAGTTCTTTAATTAAAACATTTAAAAGCAGAATGTTTACTGCCCTAAGATTTTACTCAGCGGTACATAATACAGTGGAAATACACCTACAAAACTCGAATAACACACCTGATGCAGGCAGTCACCTTTTGTGTAAATTCATTCAGTGTAAAAGCTGTTTATTTGTCGAAATTCAGCTAGTGTACGAACTAGCTGATTTTTATTTATTTATCTATTTATTTATTTATTTTTATTTTCGAGGGGGGGGGGGGTTTACTACTATGACTGCTGCATGCCTCAAGCACCTTTAAATCAAACAGGAAGAATGCTATGGAAGAAACACTATTTAGCCATTTTGACCTTGTTGTGACCTTGACCCTGTTTGGATTTTGTCGTTTCAAAAAATCTAAATTGGCAAATTACAATACAACACGAATTAACATGAATACACCAACAAAGGTACCTAGAAACCATCTTGGATATAAAAAAAAGATAGAAGAGGACCAATACCAGTTGAATGGTAATTAATTGGATACTTAAAACTGCGAACTCGTCACTATTAACTATGATAATAGCAGCCTGCTAACTCATCCAAAAAATATAATAAAAAAATTATTAATTTTCTTAATTTGCATACAAAGTAATGAAATTAACCCTCACTGAGGAGACAGGAAACATTAATGCATCCGACTGGTTACTTCTGATTGGATGCTTTTAATGAGCTTTTCTTCAAAGAAGCTTGAGGTGGAATAAAAAAACGCCCTGCTGCAGCGTAAAAGCAGTCTAAGAGTATTGATATTTTTAATGCTTCTACAAAAAAACATAAAACGTTATACCAGATATTGCCCTAAACCAAATAAACAATTTTACATCGGTTTAACTTAAAAAAAAAATAAAAATGTAGAGTCTTGCATGCTGTAATCACATAATTGTATTTTACATGTGATGTTTAAGAACAAAGGGATAATTATATACACTATGTGCAAAAGTTTGTGCAACCCCAACCACAAGATTTATGTGTGCTTTATGAATGAGTCCCTATTCGCTGTTATAGTAACCTCCACTCTACTGGGAAGATGTTCCACTAGATTTTGGAGTGTGCTTGTGGAGATTTGTGTTCATTCAGCCACAAAAGTGTTAGTAAAGTCAGGTGGTGAGGAGGCCACATTTTAGTTCATCCCAAAGTCAAGATTTTCTCCAACCCATGTAAACCATATGGTCCTGGAGTTTGCTTTGTGCTGTGTATTGTCATGCTGGAACAGGTTTGGGCCTCCTAGTTCAAGTGAAGGGAAAATGTATTGATACTGCATCCAAAATGTCTTACACAATTGTGTGCCTCTAACTATGTGGTACCAATTTGGGGAAGAAGCATATATGGCTGGAAAGTCAGATTCCAAATACTTTTGTCCATAAAGTGTAGCTAATATGTGGTATATATACACGATTAGAAGAAATTGCCTCCAGCAAGTGGGACAGATATCAGCTAGCTAACAGTCAGTTAGAGGTTATTGTCATTTGCCTAACAATGTGCTAAGTAATATTAGTTAGCCAGTGAACGGACAATATATCAGCTTGCAGTTAGCTAACATTACCCAAGGAAACTAGCATAGCTTAATTGTTCATGAAGCAGAACATTTGCTGAAATCTGGGTGGTACTGCACAGAAGTTATGGTTCTATGTCGCAACATAATTAGGCATCGAATTTCTAAAGTCCGATTTGCCGTATGGTAACGGTTTACTTTCACCAGAGAAGCAGCTTCAGAATTGAACCAGGCTGGGCTTGTACATTTTACTAGCTAACATTATATATGAACTGCAACCTGATCCTCACCTTTTCCTCCAGACACTTGAGAGCTTCCCGGAGGCTTTGGCTGCAGCGCTGCTGGGCCTGGACGAGCAGGTGTTCAGCCAGGCCACAGATGACAGGCTGCAGCTGGGCCACCATGCTCAGGATCTCTCTGGCCTTGGCTGTGTGCTCTGGAGAGTAGTAGATGCACTGAAACGCCGTGCTGTAGCTGTGTAGAAGAAACAGACGATGATTATCTGGCAAGACAAACAACTCTCACACACAACCTTTAAAGCCTCCACAAAGAAGGATGAACTTTATTTAATAGCACAATGTTACTGAAATAAAGAAAATGGTTGTGATTAGTGATATTTAAACACATAGAAATAAGACTCTGTGTAGGCCACAGACCAGACCTGTGGAGGACAATGAAGAATCGATGTGAAGACTGTCGATGGAAACCGCTATAATTTGATCTAATCAAAAGACGCCCACTAGCTTTGTGCACTCTGCCTGCAAATTCATTGCGGTTAATTTCAGAGCTTATTTAAGTTACTTAAATGAGTCATGTGTGACCAAAGGTAAAGCAAGACACATCAGCTGGTTTCCTCAGAATCCGGTATGAGTAGATTCAGAATTGTTTCTGCTGCAGAAAATATATTCATGATCAGCTTTAATTGCCACTAAACAGTTGTGTAGTGTAGAGTCACAGCATGTGCAATGTGTATAGCATTATCTGTTAAGTTGTTCAGAACAGGATCATTTGTAATAATTCTTCTTCGACTTGCAAAACTGGTGGCAGAGCGCAAGGTAAAAAACAACCAAATGAGCATGGTTCCTGTTGGCTATGGGACATTTCCAGAATAGACTACTGTAATGCATTACTAGGTGGATGTCCTGCATCATTAATAAACAAGCTTCAGTTAGTTCAGAATGCGGCAGCAAGAGTTCTTACAAGGTCAAGAAAATATGACCATATAACCCCAATGTTATCGTCCCTGCATTGGCTTCCTGTTAAGTTTCGAATAGACTTCAAACTACTGCTACTCACTTATAAAGCACTAAATGGTTTGGCTCCCATGTATCTCTCCAGTCTTTTAACACGCTACAATCCGTCACGCTCCCTGAGATCTCAAAACTCTGGGCTTCTAGTAGTTCCTAGAATAGCAAAGTCCACTAAAGGCGGTAGATCATTTTCACATTTAGCTCCTAAACTCTGGAATAGTCTTCCTGACAGTGTTCGGGGCTCAGACACGCTCTCCCAGTTTAAGTGCAGATTAAAAACATATCTTTTTAGCAAAGCCTACACATAACATACGTCTCACATCATAACCTTGTGCTCCAGAACATCTGATCACATGCACATTATCAACTTGTGCTGTTAATATCATGAACAGCAGCTACGCTAATTCCTCTCCACTGCTTCTCTTTCTCTCCCCATCCCGAGGCTTCCTGAGGTTGGCCAGCTCCAGTCACGTCCCACCTCATGAGGATTATGGACCTTTGAAGAAGTAGATGCCGAACTCGCAAACATCTCAAACCATCTAGAGACGTACCAGTGCCAATTAGATCCCGCTACATGTGTGGTTTTGACATTGGACCTCCTGGAGTGTTTAAAGGCTCTGGCATGGAGAAGCTGATGCTGGATCTGTGATGATCACAAATGTTGAGCTCATAAAACTAGGAGCTACTAACCATAAAGACTGTATAAGACTGTAGAAAGAACATTACTTATAATCTTATACTCCAGTACTCATGTTAGTTCTCACTCTCCAGTGTTCTGTATTGTTGAAAGATTTATGATCAAACTCTTGATGTCACCCAAATGAGGATGGGTTCCCCTTTTGAGTCTGGTTCCTCTCAAGGTTTCTTCCTCATGACATCTAAGGGAGTTTTTCCTTGCCGCAGTCGCCACGGCTGCTCATCAGGGATAAATGCACACCATTCACCTTGACCTGATTTCTGTAAAGCTGCTTTGAGACAATGTCTGTTGTGAAAAGCGCTATAGAAATAAACTTGACTTGACTTGACTTGACTTCTTAATGCAAATAAACAAAAATCTGATGAAATCATATGTAAAGAATGGTATATTAGACACTTTGTATTATTTCACTTTTATTTTTTATTTATAGTCACTTAATTTTACACTTTTTTCAAAGTTCCAATATTATTATAATTTTTTAATTCCTGGAAAAAATAATAATACAACCAACTACAAGGTGGTGGGGCAAAGTAAATCATCTCTACTTCTTCAACACAGTTTTTATTAAAGCAGCACATTCATTGAAAAACTATTCATTATAGACAGTCCCAAACCATGCGACATGCTGTTACCCCTCAACTGAACTTGCACAGGCCTGTGTGAACCGAAGTTTCAATAAAGAGAAAATTCAGTGAACCAAAAAGTGTGGAATTTGTAACTACTGGATTTTTGACAGTATCAGGCAATATAATACTATTTGTATTGTTATCTCAGGGCATCAGGTTAAAGAACCTGATGCCCTGAGATAACAATACAAATAGTATTATTTCACTAGATTTTGGAGTGTGCTTATGGATAGTTGTGTTTATCAGCCACAAGGGTGTTAGTAAAGGCAGGTACTGATGTAGGTGAGGAGACCTGGAATGCAGTTAGCATTTACATTCATCACAAAGGTGTTTTATTGTATATATATATAAAATAAGATTCTGTAGACAAATTAAGCAAATGGAACAAAAATTCCCTATAATATTAAACCTTGTGTGGAGCAGAAATTAAACTGATAATTGCAAACCAAAATGCAAATGACAAGCCACCATATGTCCTATTCACCAAAAACTGGCACATGTATTAGCTTGATTCAAACGGCTTCCATTTCCAATTATTACAAAAACTTTGAAAACTGCACGAGGCTGTTTGGTATAAAAGGCTGGTCCATATGCTGGACACAAACACGATTTAGTTTCTGTAATAAAACGCCAAATTACACTGTGATTCGACTAGTCCTAGAGACATTTTGAGGTCTACATGATTCCAACACACCTGATCCAGGTCAAAAAGGGGATTGCTAATGAGCTGATAAGTTAGATCAGGTGTGTGAGAAAGATAAAAAAAAAACTCAACACAATCCATCCTTGAAGAATGGGGAACTTGATGTTCTGGAGAAAACAATAAACAGGACAAAATCCCATCTGAGACTTAGTGATGGCAGAGTGGACACAAAACCTGAGGCCATGGCTGAGAAAGAAGGCATCTAATCATCAGAGCCTTTATTAACTCAGCTGGATCAAGGGACTGTGTCTAAATGCCGTGGGGCAGAAAACAGAAATGAACTGCCTCGATCTTAAGATGCTCTGAAAAAATAAAAACAAAAAAAATCCCTCCAAAAATCAATTATAAATCAAAACTACTGAAAACTTTTTTTTCCCAAGACAATTATGGCCTCAAAGTTATTTTTGGATGGATTAAACCTGCAGGGGAGTTCACAGCTTCCACAGTAAATGAGCTCCTGTTTCTGTGCTGCGCTAATCCACCACACATAGCAACCTTAGGGGGAGCAACAGCGGAAAGGTAAACGTCTGCTGTGGGTGTTCATAAATCATCAATGGGAATGAGTGATGATACTAAATAGGGTGAGGGAAGCACAAAAGCCCTTAAGTGTAATTAAGCTCCAGTCTCCGGTGTAAGTTTAATTAATAGCGAAGAAAACGGAGGAGAAAAGTATAGAAGCGAACTCCTCGCTTTGCCACTAGCGTCCAGCAGGGAACAACCCGGACTTAATCAGTGATCCGAAGCCGGTGCTTACATTTTTCCTTTAGATGTAGTGATAGTGCTGAAACTGCACAATGGCTCAAAAAAATTAAAGCAATCTGTGCTTTATCCTACAATACAATGCCTTTAATGCCGGAGGACATGGCTTTGTCTGAACAGAAAGTAACAGAAGCACACATGTACAACTTTCCCACTGTCTCTTACATGCTTCCTTTCTCTTCTCTTTCATTACATGAGCACACATATATACTGTATATACACTATATTTCCAAAAGTATTGTGTCACCTTATCTTTCCTGCTATATGTGATACTTTGCCAAACTGGCCACAAAGCTTGGAGGCACTCAATTGTACAGGACGTCTTTAGATGCGCTATAATACAATTTTGCATTTACTTAAACTGGGAAACCCAAACCTGTTCCAAGCATGGCGATGCACAAAGTGAGCTCCTTGAAGATATGGATTAAATGCTTTGGAAAGGAAGATCTTGAGTGACCTGCTATAGCGCTCTGATCCCATCCCTACTGAACACCTTTGGGATGAATTGGAACGCTGACCTACATCAGTGCCTGCCTTTCGTAATACCCTTTTGGCTGATAAACACAAATATCCAAAAGCACACTCCAAAATCTAGTGGAACATCTTTCCATAAGATTGGTGGGAATTATAAGAGGATATTGGGACTAAATGTGAAATGCAATGCTCAAAAATCAAGTACCTGTACCATACTTATGACCAGGTGACCCAATACTTTTGGCAATATAGTATAAGTAACACATGGATGAAACGTTCAGAGTGAAGAGAAGCACATACTGTAGTCTCTCTCATCATCTGACACCTGCAGAAAAAAAGTGCTTAATGATTCATTGTCTGTTAAAAGATAGATTAGTCACGTTCTACCATTCAGGTCATGCCTACCAGCTTCAATTAAACACAAATAAAGTGAGGAATTAAGGGCTCTCGAGGTCCGCACATTGCCAGTAATACGGTTCCTAATTGAGGCCTAAATGACTCAGTTCAGTATAGAGAAATCCCAACATGGGCATTATAAGAGCTGTGCAATGAACCATTTCATTTTAAAGCCAGGATTACATATTTGGCTACTTTAAATGAATCAGATATAGCGTCTTTCTTTATTGCCTCTAGTTCCAGTTTATCACAACCTTCCTGTTTATAAGCCTGTTTAAAATAATAATAAATACGATGCTAAAAGGATAATTCCTGTTACCATCCAAAAGTTAGGGTAAATAAGGGAAAAGGGGCTTTTAATATGTCACATTTACAACACAGTGAAATTCTTTCTTAGCATATTTGCCTCTAGAAAGCACTTACACCAGGGACTGTTAAATAATGATCTTGCTCTTTAACAATATAATGATTACCTCTGCTATGTCCATACTTTGTAAGTTCCTGTATAAATTGTTCCTTTTCAGGAACTCGAGCTGTGTTGAAACACTTTGGGAACGCCTCGCATTGTCCACGCTCTGAATCACGTGTGAAATCCGGCCAATAGGCAAGTCGTGATGTCATCGGCGGGCGACATCCCGTAAACCAGGAAGCTACAAAATGACTGAGCGATGGTAGCGACATTAGCTTCTGATTGTTCAGGTAAGCATTTTGTGTGTGAATCTGTGCTACCATGGCTAAAAAACAAACAAACTTTCGCATTGTTGTCTCTCCTTGCCCCCGTTTCATTATGGGGGGGGACACATGAGTTTTGTTGTTTGTTTGGGAGTAGAGCATGCTCAATCTGCTCTCAAGAGAGACGATTGTCCGTGCTGTAGCCGTGTGGCTATACGCACTCTCCGCTCCCGGCGAGTACTCTTCGAGGAGAGTGATCTCCCTCGCGGCTCAGGTCCCGCTCTCGCCAAGGCGAAGCATCTGTACGCCTTCCCTCCTATCGCGTTTCTCCCAGGAGGTCTGGAGAGAATCTGACAGGAAGGAGTACGTCTCCACCTGGTAGCACCTCGTTGGCCGAGCAGACCGTGGTTTACGGACCTGCTGTCCCTCCTCGAGGGACCTCCTTGGGAAATTCCTTTCAGGAGGGATCTCCTCTTGCAGGCAGGGGGAACCATAGTTCACCCCCGCCCAGAGTTATGAAAGCTATGGATGTGGCCCCTGTTTTCCACATGGTGTGAGCACCACCAGTTAGACCTAGTCAACTGCCCGGTTGGTTCAGTTCTGGAGTTCTTGCAGGAACAGTTTGCCACAGGGTTGGTCCCATCCACCCTGAAGGTTTACGTGTCCGCTATCGCGGTTTATTGTACCCCGCCTGTGGGGCAGTTGCTGGGGAAACACCCTCTCGTGCCTGTGTGGGATTTGGCCGTTGTGTTGGCGGCTCTATCTGAGCCCCCCTTTGATCCTTTGGCTCAGAGCGTGGACAACGGGAGGCATTCCCAAAGCGTTTCGATGCAGAGTCTCGTTCCCTCAGGGAACTAGGGTTACATACGTAACCTAGAGACGTTAATAAAGAATCATGTATACCAACAATCTAAATTATACCCAGCACTACCTTCAGAACTGCTGTCACAGAAAATTAATCTTCTAAATAAACTTTCTGAACAGTTGAAAATGTAACTTCAGTAGCATTGTGGTGTTAATATGGCAATATGCTAAATACAGTCATCGTAAATAGAATAAGGAGGAATCGTTAGGTATCAATTTCAAAGTATAAAACATGAATACAAATGCAGCTAATAATGGACAAATCCTTCTTGCATTTCTCTTCACTAAACATGCCTGATCACAAACATATAATAAACACAAGGCTGTCATGCCAAATATACTATATGGACACCTGATCATGAGATTCATATGCTCTTTTTGAACATCCCATTCCACATTTAGGTCCCATTTGCTCCAGAGGATTGTCAGTTTTTTTATTCGGCACCTAGATCATTTTCCTCATCCACTATAAGCATTGGCGAAAGAAAATCTGCATTTACTGACCTTTTTGGGCCTTTTGATAATAGAAGTTCGTACTATAGCCAATTACAAATTTTATGTGGAAATCTGGAACAAGAAAAAACTGCAGGGGGGGGGGGGGGGTGTTTTGGACATAAAAAAGAAATATGTGAAAAAGTCTAGATTTCTGGAACACAAGGTAAAAAGAAATGATATTGGGGGAGACATTAAAAGATTTTCAGAAAATTCAATGTACAGTGTGCCAATAACATTGTCTAGTTCCTAAGCTGTTTGCGATCATCATGATTCAAAATGGAACATAATTACAATTACCACCATCATCATCGTGTAGCCCTAATAGATAACAACGTTTTTTTTTTCTGTCTAGCTGAAGTTGTGCTGAAGCGTATTATAGTCCAGAAGAGGTGAAGATGGAAAGGGACATTACAGGTGACAATGAATTGGCATTGTGGTCTCTGTCCCCCACTTTTTTCCCTCCTCCTCTCACACTGTGCCCTAAGGAACAAAGAGCGACCGTTATTTCATTGTCCTGCTCTCAACACCTTGCTTCTTTGCTTTTACCTTTCGCTCATCTTATGATGAATTAATGGAGCATTAAATTACCACGTTTCGCATGTCACTGTTTGGCTAGCTTTTAATCCAATCCAATCATCAAAGTGTCATCAGACAAAGCTAGAGTGGACAAGAGAATAAGTGAATCGGGAAAATCTGTCAGTGTATATGTGTGTGTGTGTGTCTGGTGGTCACAGGCTGGTTTCTACTAAGGATAAGGAAAGAACAACACTAAGAGGTGAATAAAAGTCTAAAAATTCTTAAAAATACCCGCTTCGCCAAAACCAGTTGAAAACACCGCGAATTACCAAAGAATGCCATTAAAATAATAATGACAGAACTGCTGTGTGGTCGACCACACAAGTATTAAAATAGATTTGATTTCCGAGAGACATGCTGTTTGATTTTAAGCAAGAGTTTGAGGCTTGAGGAGGCTTACTTGGCCAGCGAGGCAGAAAATTGGAAACTTTAAGCTACAGCGAGTCATTAACTAAGTCAAATACGAAACAAAACCATCGCCATATCTGCCGGATTAGTCTTCAATGTAATCTCTCTTTCAGCAAAACTGATTTCAATTCAGTGAACCTGAAAAAGTACACTCCTTCTTATCTCTGGCTTGTGCGGCTGATAAACTGACCGTCTTCCCAACTGACCTTGGTGCTGAAAGTGCTTTTGTGATTTCAAATTTTCTTGTATTAAGTGCACTTTAGAAATTTCACACAGTCTTCAAACAGACTCTTGAAGTGCACAAAATGAAACATAAGTCCTTTCAAAGGCTTTTCATGCACTTCCTTTGTTTGGTTTTCAAGGACTACACGAGATCACTAAAGAAGCTTATCATTTGTTCATCGTGTTTTTATATTTTCAGAATTTACAATGGTGCGAGTATTGTTTCACACAAAGCCAGCTTTAAAAAAAAAAATTTATTCCCACTTTTCCAAATTGTTTTATCTTTTATTCAGGTAATGTAGAGTCTGGTTAAAGAGAGTGGTGAGCTTTCGGCCTGTGTTGGGTGGGTAAGGAAAAAGGAAGTTAACTACAGAACTTATGCCAAATTATAATTTCGTTATTTTTTCCATCCATCCATCCATCCATCCATCCATCCATCCATCCATCCATCCATCCATCCATCAATGCATTATTAATAAGGGCTTTGTCCTTGTCAAGGTCATGGAGCTTATCCTTGTACTTATATGAGTAAAGTCAGACCCCGACCTACAACCACTCAACATTTTGGTGATAAAAAATA
>JAAIIK010000133.1:1632564-1651227 GCA_014706435.1 Silurus glanis | reverse complement strand
TCAATTCAATTTATTTTTTTCTATAGAGCTTTTAACAATTAACTTTGTTTCAATGCAGCTTTACACAGATTATTATTTTATTTAATAATTTTTTTAATAAAAATTTATAATATATATGTATATAATATAATATATATAATAAAAAACAATTTTTTATTTATTTTATTTGCACTATGTAAAAAAAATGTAAAGGTGTTTACAGTGCCTCTTTATGTCTGCGTTGGAACGCATCATAGAATAGTCACTCTTCTCGACTCACAACCTGTTTTCCGGCCCTATCTACGTCGTAAATTGGGGTCTACCTGTGCTGTGCATTATGCCCCTGTCTATTGCAGGGCACCATGCGAACACTCAATCACACACAGATTCACACCAGGGCCAATTGATCTCACCCAATCCATCTCCTGCCACTATTATATTACTATATTTAACTTTTATAAGTAAATAACTAAAGAATTCTACACTGTTTTAGAAATGACAAGTTATCTGCACACGTCTGTATAAAGAGAAGCTTTTTGAATAATGAACAATCAACATGAATTCCCGTGATTCCAGCGATCAGGTGTGATAACCATAACACTGAGTGACAGTCAATAATCCATCAGAGAGATATAATAATAGACATCCCCCCATCCTGCACCAACTCCCTCATTTGCACTTGTTCATGATACAATATGATTGCAAACTGATCTGATCCCCAGCAGGTGCACTTGTTTTGAGCCAGCATGACTAATCCGTAACATGTTTTGTTGCTCTGATTGTATATAACACTTTTCCATCAGGATCAAAACTGTGACACACGTTTCTTTGCAATTTCTAAATATCTTTGTTGAATTGATTACCCTTCCTACCCGGGTCAGAGGAATGCCAATTATTGATAAAGTAGTGATTATCGATAAAGTGGTTTGCCATGAAGCCTAATCAGTTTCAAGTTTTATTTGTTATGTGTACAGACATCACTGACAGTTTGTACAAGGAAATTTTTAAGTGAGGTTACAGGCATACCTCAGAAAATATTAAATATTAAACATTAAACAGTAAAAATGTACAATAATCCCAAACTGCCACACCAAAAATTCTTGTTTTTTTTCCGTTTAAGCCGTAAATCATCCTCCAACACACTTTAAAAACACACAGGATACATGCAAGAATATAGCAAGATAAATTTTGTGTCAATTCGTAGAAATACAGTACACTGTATCACATTTATAGTGAGTACATGTACTGTACAGTATTAACATTTTACTTCATTTTATAGTTAATAATAAATGTCATTATTTCAACATAAAACTCCATAAAAACTATTTCCTATAAGTTTCCTATAAAGCGGGGGGATTACTGTATATCTTACAATAGGTGTGCAAGTAAGATTCAATAGTACTGAGTGCAATTGTTTTAATAAATATGTTTATACTATAATTAGTCCTGTACATTTTTTGAAAGATCTCCTAATATCAACTCATTATGTGTATAAAAGAGACCCGTCACAGAATCAACCTCTTCCATTCAAACCTCTTCACGACCATAGGCAAGACCAAAGAGCTGTCAAAGAAGGTCAGGGACAAGATTTTAGACCTGCACAAGGCTGAAATGGGCTACAAGACCATCAGATTGTTGCCTTGGCAGTATGTTTTTGGTCATTGTCATGCTTGAAGACCTGTCCATGACCCATCTTCAGTGTTCTGGCTGAGGCCAGAAGGTTTTAATCCAAAATTCTACAGTTCATCTCCCCGTTCATGTGGTGACGCTTTCCTGTACCCTTAGCAGAGAAACAGCATCAAATATTCATATGGGTCATATTCAGCATTTCTCTGCCTCCAAACACGGCGAGTTGAGTTGATGCCAAAGAGCTCAATTTTATTCTCATCTGACCACATCACATTCTCCCAAGCCTTCTCTAAATCATTTAGGTGTTTACTGCCAAACTTCAGATGGGCCTGTTCATGTGTGTTCTTCTGCAGAGAGACCTTGGTGAGTTACCAATGGTTTTCTTGGAGACTTTGGTTCCAGCTCCCTTGAGATAATTAACAAGCTCCTCTCATGCTATTCTGGGCTGACCTTCCTCAGAATCATTCTCACCCCATGAGGTGAGATTTTCCATGGAGCTCCAGAGCAAGGGCGATTGACTTATCTTGTATTTCTTCCATTTTTAAATTGTGTTCTCTTTCTCACCAAGCTTTTTGCTAAAGGTCTTGTAGACCATTCAACCCTTGTGCAGGTCTACAATCTGGTCCCTGACGTCCTTTGACGGCTCTTTGGTCTTGCCCATGGTGGTGGAGAGGTTTGAATGAAAAAGGTTGATTCTGTGATGGGTGTCTTTTATACGCATAAGCTGATATTAGGAGTCCTTTCTTAAAGGTACAGGATTAATTGGGTGTGTGGGAGTCAGAATTCCTGCTGGTTGGTACGGGATCAAATACAAATTAATTTATAATCTTTCTTTATAGATTTCTTTTATTCTGTCTCTTTCTGTTAAAATGAAACTACATGGAATTTACCCCATAAAAAATGGGTACATTTTCAAAACCAGCAGGTGATCAAATATTTATTTCACCAACTGCATCTGTGCATCAATTTTTTGTATTGTACTGTATGATATTTCTACTGAAAGGAAAATAAATCCTGGACCTCTTAATTTTAAATAAGATAATCAGTTCAATGTAAATCAGACCTAAAACCTCAGCCTTGGTGTCTGACCATTATATGAGCAGAGAAGCATACTGCAGGTGTTTGACCATGATAAAGGTATACTGTAAGGTGCATGACCATTTTATGGACATACTGCAGGTTCCTGACAATGGAAAAAGCATACTACAGGTGCTTGAGCATGATATGGAAATACGGCAGGTACTTGACTATGATAAGGGTATACTTTAAATGCTTACTCCATAGTAAGTGTAAACTGTAGGTGTCTGATAATCAATCAGAAATACTACCAGTTATAGAATATGGAAATACTGCCAGGTGCTTGACTATTATACAGGTTTACTGTCCAGGATACAATCATACTCCTGTTGTTTAACCAGGTTATGCACTCAACTCAATTATAGAAACTGCAAGTTAAACCGTCTGGTACTACTTCGGGTCACGGCACCAATACAGGAAACCTCTCTATCGAAATACTGGAAATAACAGGGTACAAACACAGTTATTCCACCAAGGTATAAGCCCAGGTACTCCAGTGTATGGGTTAGAAACTGAAGCAGGGGAATATATTGAGAAACAATGGAGAAACAAATAAAGTCTAGTCTCTCGTGCAATCTATTTCAATGTAACTAGGCAGTTTAAATGCATGCGACAGAACCAAATATTTATACAAATCAGCATAACTAATAGAATATGGTGGTGGACCGAGAGACTAAATGACGAGCATATATGGAGCCAAGGCCTTTTAAAAATGCCTGTGTTTTTCCTCCCATGAACACAAGACGTGAATAAATAGAACGTAGTATATTTTAGTGGGAAATGCACCATTCATCTAGTGTATGCGTTTTAAGGACGTTTCAAGTTCAGTGAAATGCAATATGGTTTCCAAATAATTACCCTGTGCATGAAATCTTGACATGACTGATGATAAGAATACTGAGGAACAGTCTGTTCTCTATGAAATAAGGACATGAGGTCCACTGATCTCAGATCACCAATGTATCCTTTTTCAGGGCAATAGCTGATGAGGGATGCCACTGTGCCTGGTTCATTGCTTTCCCTGCTGGTTTTGGCAGATTTGGGTGAGCTGGGAGGAAAGATGGGAACTGTCTAACTAATTAAACATCTCCTCTGACAGAAAGAAAAGGGGGCAAGCAGGAAGTGAAAAAAGGAAGATGACAGCAGACGGGAATCAGTAATTGAATCACAGAGTGGGGATTCAATAAAGAACGACACAGAATATCAATAGAGACCCTGGGGGTGGCAATGGGGCCGCACGCAAGCAGCTGTTCAAGATGAGAGAGAGAGAGAGAGAGAGAAAGAGAGAGAGAGAGAGAGAGAGAGAGAGAGAGAGAGAGAGAGAGAGAGAGAGAGAGAGACAGTGCCAGGCAAAGAGAATCTTTTTCCAATCAAATTGAGACGGCCCTATTCGATACTGCCATTTATACTGCAGATGAGGCTCTGAAAAAGTGTTGAAAAAGTGTTTTCAACAGACTAAAATAAAATCTTTAGGAAAATGTTAATCCTTGACTGTAGACAAAATGGTTAGTTCTAGTGTATCAAAAATGAATCAAAGTCTGATGTGACAGGTGGCTAGGCTTTAGAGCTGATAATTCTTCACAATTAACAGGTGTGCCAGGACTGAAATAGAGCCATTTATAACTGTATAAAATATCAGCATCAAATAGATATTTATGAGAAAAGTATGAGAGTTTATTCAAAGCGCCAAGGAACTTTGGGAAGCCATGGCCTCATTGCTATAAACAGAATCGGGTATAAAGAGAAAACCTTTGAATTGGATCTTTATATTCGCCTCTTCATCTGCTGAAGTACTTAAGGATTTGTGTCAGAGGCAAACGGGTAAAAAAAAAAAAAAAAAAAAGGTAGCAAGCCTCACAAAGACAAAACCTAAAGGTGTTATGTGCATGAGAAGGTGCTGTGATTGGCGGAGTCTGGAACTCACCTCTTCTTCTCTGCTTCATATCGGCTGAACAGCTTCTGAAGGCCTCCGTTCTTGAAGCCCTGGTAGTGAGCGGCTGGAGCTCCAACTGTGATCACATCGTAGAAGGCTTCTGGCAGAACAAAATAGCATGGGTATCAGCACGCAGCCAGCTGAGCCTTTCTGCTTGCACAGCTGACTGGCATTGGAATTCAGAAAGGGATTATTCTTTTAAGAAGATGATCTTTCCACACATGAATCTTTCCATATTCAGTAATAATAGTCAAAGTTTGCAGGCTGTTTTCCCAGGGCCCCGGATAATGTTCACCGGATAATAGCATCGAGGTGCCGCCTTGCCTGTATTAAGTGGTTTAAACTAAAATACCAAATGTCTTTGAGCTCAAGGAGTTCACTCAAAATGTGAACTCATAATCTGCCCATGAATTGCCAAGCTAATTACATGGGCAGTTCAGTATTTGAGTAATTAATCCTTTTTTTTTTGTGCTCACCCAGAGTCAGATGAAATCATGGATATAATTTTTTCCCCCATTTCCATGTGCTGCTGGAAGATTTATCAAAGCTATTTGGTTAAAATAATGAAAGGCCATTTCGCAGCAAACCACCGCTTCCTCTTCACAGCAGCAGAGAAACAAACCCTGTAATGAAAGTTTCACTGGTGCTCATTTAGCATTTATGATGCACATTTTAATTACTATATTCTCATACAAAACACAATAATTAAACGAGTGTCAGCCTTGGGAAATATTTTCAACTGAGCGTGTTTCTCTCACCCACTGGGTGCACACATTTAAATACGAGGAACCGCAACAGAGCTGTAACGCACGGAGTCGAGGGTAAAACTGACGAGTTTCTGGAATTCTAAAAATAAAAATATTAAGACACAGTACAAAAACATTTCCTGTGCTGTAAAAATATTACAGTGTCAATGCTTAACAAGACCTGCACTTATTATGGTGGTAATATTGCCTCCTTTTTTTTATATCTGTGTCTTAAACTGTGCCTGACGGTGTTTATTAAAGCAACAGCTTTAAAGTCTGAAATACAGACGCGGTTCGAATTTTCCAGCCTCCCACTGACCTACCGCGACACAACACGCTTGATAATCATGACAAAGGGGCAGCATATTGATATATGGATCAAAGCTCAAAAAGAAACATGGTGTGGTGATAACAGGACACAGTTTTAATTTGTCTGATAAGCTGTAATTTGATCATTACGGACCAGTTGTTACAGCTGAGGTCTTGCATATCATACCGACTGAATGCAATTCACTGACGTCATATTAATGGTGAGAAGAACTGCTTTTATTGTTCAGATCCATGTCATTATTTCGTTGTAAATCGGAAAAGCAGACAGACGGGTTTTCATGAAATTTTGCCAATCCTTTAAAAAATAGAAGACTGGAATGCTTTTTATGACATCTAGCTTTCCCTTTCACACACACATATCTATGACACGGACTCATCTCCAGTCTATTTTCAAGCGAGCTTGACCACGCCTGAATCCGTTCTGGGTCCCCACAAGTCTAGACAACAGCTGCACTGCAAAGTTCTCTCCTGAACTGCATATGAGTGATAAAAATTTGCAGACTCATACAAAAGACTTTCCTTTAGTTGGGGTCTTGATGATGGTGCTGGAGATCACGATCTAACAGGTTTCTCCAAATGAGACTCATGGATGAGTTACATCATTTATTAGCTTCATAAACCCATTCAGTATGGCCTTATCCCTTTGTGGATGTGGGTGGGATCAACCTGGAAGCGGCCATGTCCAGAAAAATGTGAGATGCTATATTATATGCGGATCTGTGAAGACAGTCCATGTCCGGGAAATAAATAAATCTAAAACTCTGGATCTTTCACCTTAGCAGTTGAGCATTCAAGTGTGTACTGTTCCTTTGATGATGCCATACACAAACCTGTTGAGAAGATGGTGCAAAATGACTCATCTGACCGTACGAGTAATCCTGTATTTGTATTTTTGATGGTCTTCCAGCTTTTTGTTTGTCCTTTTCATATAGTACTAACGCGTAAGCATTACGCTCTTTGAGCGAAAATTCGATGGCGATTTCTAGCTCTATATACCGTGACTTAAAAATCGAAATGCAGATTCACTTCGGTCACTGTTCCTGATTGTCGTGTGCCTTTGTGAATGAATCTCCAACGCCTAATAATGAATCCTCGCTCAAAGTCACTTCGATCTGTTCCTTTTTGTCATCTTGATCCAAAATCAATGTAAAATAGACTTGCTCTGCATTTTATTTAGAAACATATGATGTTGACTGCTGAACTGTATCATGCAGTACATTTGTCTCGAACTCTCACTCATTTATTCATGTTCGGAATGTTTTGGGAATAATAGTTTATTTAAAATAAAGCCTTTGGAGTTCACAGTATATAATTAAGACTCTGAGGACAACCAGACACTTGGTGAAAGACAACTAATCTTCAATTCCCTTTAACGCAGGAAAAGAATCATACACATCGACAGTATTTTGACCCCAGTGGTTTCAGTGCATGTGTGTGCTTTTGGTTTCCTTTTCAGCTATGTTGGACATATGGCAGCTCTGCCTCATCTAGCAGTGAGCTTTATGTTAGGTCATGTAATGAGCTAGCCTGTGGACTCGACAGGAAGTTGGCTTTGGGAGATGTTTGACAGCAATTAATGAGCAGCTTTTCCGCAGACCTGGCACCCCGCTGTGCCACTCTCGCCATATCACGCTCCTCTGCCACATTCAGGCTTCACTAATGACGACAGGGGCTCTGACTCCCAATGCCCACCACTTTCCCAACCCCAATATCCCCCACCCCCACCACACATCTAATTGGCTGCTTCTCAATAGCTCAACGGTGGCATAAAATACAGGGGCACAAGTCACACACGGCCCAATTTGGAGCTGATTTGCTCCGATTTTCCTGGCATCTATAAATCGAATGGAAACGAGGTGCACCCTGGAAACCTCTCTCCTTTTTTACTCTTTTAGTCGGCAGGAGGGGGAATAGAATGCAGTCAAACTAAAATTATTCATAATTAACCAGAAAGCCTGGATGGGTTAAATAAGATGAAATATATCGATGCTATCTAAACAGAGAGAAGGAAAGGTGTTTCAGGCAGAGTTTTCTCCTGCTCGTTAAAGCTTTGAATTTGAGCAAGTGCGATTTCAGGCAGAAAAAAACAAAACATTATAGTCAAAAATATCATTTATAGGTTTTAATATGTGTGCAGGACATAAAAGGTTTAAGGCTCCTCGGACAAATTGTGCAATTGCTGAACACTAAGGAGAGACTATAAAGTGGGCAGGATGAAGAAGTGTGGCTGTGCATTGAGTGTGAAATTGTTGAATTACAAGGAGACTACAGAGCAACCAGGACAAAGAAGGGAGTCTAAGCACTGTGTATTTTAATCTAGATTTCCTTCCATTGCTCCTTTTTATATACATAATGTACCAGATGAAAACGATAGCTTCCATTCATTCAGTCATTCATCAACAAAGGCAATAGTGGCAAAAAATTAGGGAAAAAAAAAAACACATTAGATGATGAAACCTTGAGAGAAACCAGTCTTTAAATGGAACTCAGGACAGTTTGTATGATCACAGCAGCAGGTCTTCCATACAAACTTGCATATATAAAGTAAAATTATACATTGAAAAAAGGGAAAGACACACATAGCGGGTACTGAAAACTAATATTTTCCCCTGTACAAAAGACTAAAATATTGAAACGCCTCAAAAAAAAAAAACACTCAAAAAATGACTCAAAAAATATTTCCACAAAAGCATACAGAGCAAGATGGCATTAAACAGTGCAAGCGGCGAGTGCACTGAACATGCGCAGGTCCTCATTAGCGAGTCGTATTTCTGTCTGGCTGTTTTAAAGTTCACCTGTTGGACCTCGCCTGTTGATTCCTGTCTGCATGCATTACCCCTGTTGCTGTAATGAGTGTGGGAAAATACTACTCAAATTGGCTCTTTCTCTCTTTCACACCCACACATTGACACAAAGCTATATTCAGTAACTCAAAAAAAAAAACTATTTTGAGTGTGAAAGATGTAGGGGTTTTCCATCCACTGGTATAATGTGAATTTCAATTGAGCATATAAAATAGAAATTTTCCCCAACAAAAAGCGTATAAGGTATTTTTTTTATGCGGCTGATATAGTATAACTGGTGCATTAATTAGGGAAAAGCAAGTAGAATTCAACTCCCACAGATTCGACTGGAATCCAGCATCAACAAGCCATGTTACCAAGATGTATGACTCAGATACTCTTAATATATATTTCAAACCAAATCATATGATCTTTCCATGAACAGGACCCAGTTTGGATCAATTCAATAAATTCATCTGCTGGTTACATTGATAATTCAGTATAAATCCAGCAAACATCCACTCGTTTTTGAAATATCATGCTAATAATAATCTTAGATTGACAAACAAACTATTCGTGATGTCATAATTCCAATTTAATTTAATTTTTTACCAATCAGACATAACTGCAATTAATCGTGCATTAAAATAACATTAATTTAAATAAATAAAGAAGAAACAATACATGCCTGGCTACTTGAGCCACATTTTGTTGTTACAGCCTTATTTCAAATTGGATTAAATTCATTATTTTTCTCAAAATTTTCAAACAATACCCCATAATGACAACGTGAAAGAGGTCTGATTGAAATCTTTGCAAATGTATTAAAAATTAAAAAACAACAACAACAACAACAACAAAAAAAAAATCACATGTACGTAAGTATTCACAGTCGTGCCATGACACATACAAATTATTCTCAGGTGCATCCTGTTTCCACTGATCATCCTTGAGATGTTTCTACAACTTGATTTGAGTCCACCTGTGGTCAATTTAGTTGACTGGATATGATTTGGAAAGGCACACACCTGTCTATATGGGGTCCCACAGCTAACAGTGCATGTCAGAGCACAAACCAAGCCATGAAGTCCAAGGAATTGTCTGTAGACCTCTGAGACAGGATTGTATCGAGGCACATATCTTGGGAAGGGTACAGAAAAATGTCTGCAGCATTGAATGTCCCATGAGCACAGTGGCCTCAATCATCCATAAACGGAAGGAACCGCCAGGACCCTTCCTAGAGCGGGACACACGACCAAACTGAGCGAACAGGGAAGAAGGGCTTAGGGAGGTGACCAAGAACCAGATGGTCACTCTGAAAGACCTCCAGCATTTATCTGTGGAGAGAGGAGAACCTTCCAAAAGAACAACCATCTCTGCAGCACTCCACCAATCAGGCCTTTATGGTAGAGCTCCCAGGAAAAGGCACATGACCATCTGCCAAAAGGCCAATGAAGATCTCTCAGACCATGACAAAAACAATTTTTACACTTTGGCCTGAATATTAAGAGTCAAGTCTGGAGGAAACCAGGCACCGCTCATCACCTTGCAAATGCCGTCCCTTCAGTAAAGCATGGTGGTGGCAGCATCATGCTGTGGGGATGTTTTTCAGTGGCAGAAACTGGGAAACTAGTCAGGATCGAGGGAAAGATGAATGCAGCAATGTACAGAAACGTCCTTGATAAAAACCTGCTCCAGAGCGCTCTAGACCTCAGAGTGGGGCGATGGTTCATCTTACAACAGGACAACAACCCTTAGCACACAGCCAAGATAACAACGGAGTGGCTACGGGACGACTCTGTGAATGTCCTTGAGTCCTTGAGCCCTGACTTGAACCCAATTAAACATCTCTGGAGAGATCTGAAAATGGCTGTGTCTGGCGCTTCCCATTCAACCTGATTGAGCTCGAGAAGTTCTGCAAAGAAGAATGGGAGAAACTGCCCCCAAAAAAAAAAATAAAAATAAAATAAAAAATGCATGCCAAACTTGTAGCATCATACTCAAAAATACTTGAGGCTGTAATTGGTGCCAAAGGTGCTTCAACAAAGTATTGAGCAAAGACTGTGAATACTTCTGTACATGTGATTTTATTTCATTTGTTATTTTAAATACATTTGCAAAAATGTCAAACAAACTTCTTCCACCTTGTCATTATGATGTATTGTTTGTAGATTTTTAAGGAAAATCATTAATCTAATCCATTTTGGAATAAGGCTGTAACATTACAAAATGTGGAAAAAGTGCTGGGATGCACTGTACAGTGTTCTACAATGGCGTCACCTTTGTAATCCTTTTCCAGTTTTTCCTTCCAGCAAAAGTTGAAAGCAATGCAGATAGGTGGTCATTTTCAGATTTTAAACATGAACAGCTAAGCTTAAAATAAAAATGTTGGTACACTTAGCGCCCAGATCAGCCTGGATTAGTTTTCCATGGAGGATGCTCTAATTCTGATTGTTACTAATGAGAACTTTGATTATAATCCAGTATAAATTGGCAAGACAAACACCCAGGGCCTTCAGTAATAATACTATACCTGTTTTCCTAGGACACGTCACCCTCATTCGCTGTGTGTGCAGATTAATGGGAATGAACTCCAGGTATTTCTGCGCCTTGCTGCAGCTCGGCTTGAATGAAGGACCTGAGGACAGAGCAAAGGGCATGGACATTAGCAGTGCATATAATCCATGCTATTTATTATAAAAAGAACAGCACGGGGCAGTTGCCCTTGCAATCAGAGCCACTGGCCGAGTTTGGCAACTCCCACACCATCTGCTTCGACTGAGTTATGGGGCCACTCAGTCCTGAGGACGATACACTTTAGTGGACTTAGTTGTGAAGTAGGAGAAGCAACAGTTTAATTGATCACATGTGGAGTAACTATTTCGATGTCACCGGGACCCTAACGGTCCTTACTAGCCAAAATACAAATCACCTACTGATTGGATGAACAAGCTCTATTAAAATCCAAAAGATTAATCAAATATCCATTGGGTCCAAACCAATGTTTTTAATTTGACTCGTTTCATCCTCAGCTGCACAAATAAACGTGAAAAGAATCACTCATTGACCTTGACTGGCTATGGTATTGACCAATGATATTGGTACACTTTGGCAAGTGCTGTCAAATAGAGGCTATGGGATAAAGTACAGAAATCTGATTATGGATGCATCAAATTGAGTGTCTAAAAAAAAAAAATAAGCCTACATAAGGATCTGTTAATTTGTATCTTAATCCGGTAAGTAGAGGATTTCATGGATTTACTCCGCTACCTGCTTCGAACAAAAACCATCCAATTAAAACCTCCTTGAAAAGATAACACAAAGTCACAAAGGGAGAGTGTGTGAATGGCTGTCACACATCATCCTCTTTGTGCTCACTTTAAATATGCAAACACTACAATCCCACTACAAAACAACACTAAGCTGTTAAATAACTTTTTTTTTTATTTTTTTAAATATAACTAAGTAAATGAAATGCTTGTTTTTTTTTTTTTTTCACTTGTGTACTTCGCGAACTTGACAAATGAGCAATAAGGTAGACAAACACTAGCTGTGAAATGGAAAACAACATAAGCCATTAGTACACAGGAAATTTCACTCTCCACATGCTTGGTGATCTCTCATGGGTAGTGATCGATATGGTGGAAATCCAAACACTTGATTGCAGCGCAGCAAAATCAGTGAAGGATTAACATGGTAGTCTTTACTCTTTACTGTTGGAAGTGCATCAAGAGTTTAAAGCCTACTTCGTAACATAAAACCCGGGAACACTGCCAAGTTGTGGTTTGCTATAAAACCTAGAGGATCCCTGATTTTACACAGAGCCTGGTACCAGAACGTAAAAAGAATCTTGTCAGATTAAAAAGATCTTGTCAAAACTTAGTGTTGATGATGCTGTAAATGTGATGATTTATGTGAAGATTCACATATGAACATAAGCATCCATTTAATCCTCATTTGCTGTTATAATAACTTCTGGAAAGATGTTCCACAAGATTTTGGAGTGTGTTCGTGAAGATTTCTGCTCAGCCAGAAGGGTGTCAGTATAGCTAGTATAGCTAGGTACTGATGTACAGGTAGGTGAGGTGAGGAGGCCTGTGGTGCAGTCAACGTTCCAGTTTATCTCCATTTATTTCCAGAGACTTAGAATTATCTCATTTATACAACTGAACAGTTGAGTTTCCCCTGGTGGTCTAGTGGTTAGGATGCGGCGCTCTCACCGCTGCGGCCCGGGTTCGATCCCCGGTCAGGGAACCAACCCCAGCCACTCTTAGTGCCGGTCCCAAGCCTGGATAAATGGGGAGGGTTGCGTTAGGAAGGGCATCCAGCGTAAAAACATGTGCCAAATCAAACATGCGGATGATCCACTGTGGCGACCCCTAATGGGAGAAGCTGGTTTTGTGCACAGCGGCATTGTTGCGTTAGAACAGGTTTGGGTCTCCAAGTTGAAGTGTAAAGAAAATTGAATGCTACCACATTCAATGAAATCCTATGGATTGTGTGTGTCCAACTTTGTGATAACAGTTTTGGTAAGAATTACATTTGGAAAAGTCAGGTCTCCTAATACTTTATAAATCTCTGTCTGTTTTTACACAATATTGACAACTCAACTTCCTGAAAGACTGGTTGGAACGACACCTTATCTTTCTAGACGGCTAGAATTTTAAAGATTTTTCAGTAAAACTGTATTTGCTGAAAAAGGGGCTCTAGTTAGTTAAGGTCACTGAGAGGAAGACTGCAGTGTAGAGGTTTGGCTTAGAAGTCAGAGAATTGCAGGGGAAGGAGCGCTAACAGTGCTGAAAGTGACCTAGCCGATGAGTGTGTCAGACACTGAAACCACAGGTCCCATTCCCATTACAGGCTAAAATAAACTTAAAATCCCCTGCCTGTGGTATGAGACCTTGCGAACAACATCCTGTGTACACCTAAGCTCACATTTCATACACTGTTAAGTAAAATAAAATAAAAATGGGACTAACCTGTACCCTAAAAGCTTTCATCCCAAAGGTGTTCTGTAAGGTTGAGGTCAGAACTCTATAGCAGGCCACTCAAGTGCTTTCACTCCAAACCATGTAAAGCATATTTTCCTGGAGCTCAGTTTGTGCAATGGGGCACTTTGATACTGGAACAGGTTTGGGTCTCCTAGTTCATGTGAGGGGAAAATTTCTTTTTTATCAACCCATTTCAGTTACAGTTGATTATACAGAGGTATGAAACAATCTGCATCTCTTCTATATTTATGTTTTATAATAACAGACACAGATCCTACATCCTACAACTTATCTGACAAAGTTTCTCTTTCCCCTCAAATCTTCCTAAAACACAGGTTGAAACTACTCATTGTCTTTGTAAACACCTGGGCTTTTGCAAAACCACTGGAATATACATTAGATTTATCAGTAAAACTGTATTTGTTAAGTGGCTCTAGTTAGTTAAGGTCACTGAGAGGAAGACTGCAGTGTAGCGGTTTGGCTCAGAAGTCAGAGGATTGCAGGGGTGACCTAGCCTTTGAGCGTTAAGCTTTGATGCATATGAAAGCGTTTCACACACTGAAACCACAGGTTCCATACCCATTACCGGCCAAAAGAAACTTAAAATCCCCTGCCTGTGGTATGAGACCTTGTGAACAACATCCTGTGTACACCTAAGCTCACATTTCATACACTGTTAAGTAAAATAAACTAAAAATGGGACTAACCTGTACCCTAAAAGCTTATACACTCAACATCCCAATTTATCCCGGGATCAAGATCTTCCATTGTAACCCATGGCTGACTGTGTACAGGGGTATTGTCATGATGGAACACACACACACACACAATGCTGAAATAGTCAGATTGGTCTGGAATACATAAAAAAAAATCAATAACCTGGATTTGTGTACATCAGTAATTAAGGTTCTGCATTAGTGACCAGGAGGATGTGAGCAACCAAAAAACTTGGTTAGAGAATTTAAAGTTGCTCCCTAAAGGTCCAGGCTTAATCCTGAGCTCTATCTACTATCTGATACATGAGTATCCCATTCAGGGTTTATTTCACCACCACCATTGTTGTGTAATAGGTTCTAGAATCCTCCACAAGTCATTACTAAAGATAAATGAATGTATACTAGTTGTAAAGGCAAATAAATCATATAAATAGGCTACATTATTCTTTTTAACAACACTAATAAATCTTTACCTTTCACTCGGAATTTTATATAAAAAAATGAGAGGCATCTTCTTTCAACTTCTGACCCCGATAAGTAGTGATCGCTGTTTCCCCCAAAGTATTGTTTTTTTTTTTTTTTTTGCTTTTTTCTGCCGGTATGACCTGTGTAAAGTTAAATATGTATGAAGCACTCTGGCTTGCCCTGCAGAAGGAGGCCACAGCACCTTATAAATAACCAAAACTGTGCCAAGCTGTATAACAGTGTGCAACGTTTCTCACGTAACTCACTTTCGTTTGGTATGAAAACGGACTGCACGCATTTGTTGATATCACGTCTGTTTGCTAATCGATTTAACAATTTATTTATTTTTTACATTTAATACAAAATATATAAATTTTGTTCTTTTCTGCAAATAAAAAAGTGCTTATTGAATTAAGAATTAAATTCCAAGCGGAAAATTACAAATAAATGTCTAGGCATAAATAACTTAATTATTGTAAAATATATGACCTTTGTTTTGCAATAATCTGATCAGAAATATTCAATAAATATGCCCATCAAAACTATGTGATCAAGAGAAACTGTCAGGTGAGTACACTAATAACATGGCTGTTAGTATTGCTGTTTTATATGCTGTTTCGAAAATGAGGTAAATACAACCAATTATAATATGAATATAAATAATAATAATAATAATAATAATAATTATTATTAATATTATTATTATTATTTAGCTTACAAATCTTCCCAGAAGTGTCTGTCTCAACAAAATTTACCTCATGGACAGACCATGTGATGCTTAAAGAAATTGCAAAAAAAAGCATCAGATATCATTTTAAATGTTCAGGACAATACAATCGAGAAAAATATGGTTTGTGTGGATGGTTTGCCAGGAGAAAGCGTTCTCAAAGACGAACCCAGTATGGCTCAGGTTTGACAGAAAGAAAAACAGAACGAAAAACAGAATCCAGTCTTTCAGAAAGAAAAAAAATCATTCTCTCACAAAGAAAGAAAGAATTCATTCTTTTAGAAAGAACGAAAGAAAGAAAAAACGAAAGGTGTTCTATACTTGTCACATGTACTTCTATAGCACGGTGAAACTCTTTCTTCGCATACGCATCTGACGTTAGGAAGCTGGGGTCAGAGCACAGGTCAGCCATGATACAGCGCCCCTGGAGCTATGGGAGTTAAGGGCATTGCTCAAGGGCTCCAAGGGTGGCAGCTTGGCAATACTGGGGTTTAAACTCCTCTGTATACCCAAGTATTCTAGAGTCAAATGTGAAGCCATGTGTCTGACAGCTAAAACATAGTCAAAATTGGGTCATGCAACAGGACAGTGATCTCAAGCACTCCAGCAAATCTACAGCAGAATGGCTAAAAATAAAAAACAAAGGCCCAGCTAAAGTCCAGACCACAATCTTACTGAAATGTTGTAGCAGGACCTTAAGAGAGCTGTGCATAAACAAAAGCCCACAAACCTGAATGAACTGAAGCAATGCTCTTCCTTCACAATGATGCAAGAGAATGATAAAGTCAATCGCAATTACTTACTGCTGCTAAAGGTAGATCTACAAGCTGAATCACAAGGTGTACTTAGTTTTTCCCACATTGTAACCCTATAATATCCGAGCAAGGCCCTTAACGCCATGTGCTCTAGTATCATGGCTGAACCTGTGCTTGCTGGGATATGCAAAGAAAAAAATTTCTCTGTCCAGTGATCTATATGTGACAAACAAAGGCTCTTCTTCATTAATACGAAATGCTAGATAATACTAGCCGCTAGTTATGTTTTTATTAAAAACACTGTCACTTGCTAAATAGTTAATTGTAATATTTTGCATTTAATTGCTAATTACAGCTAATTGCATTGCCTGATACTCCGTTCCACATTATTTTAGCAGTAAAACCAGCATTGGTGATGGCACTAGAAGTAAAGGCTGGTCCCTGGGTGATCAGGCAGTGTTTGTGTGGCACTCTGACATGGCCTCTCTCTCTCTCTCTCTCTCTCTCTCTCTCTCTCTCTCTCTTTCTCTTTCTCGCCCTCTTGGGAAAGCTCGCAGGCTAATGGAGCTGCCACAGTGGCATTAGCCCCATCATGCCCTCCATCTGTGAGGCCAGGTGCTTCTGGAGGCAGGAGGAGGAGGGAAACCCTGCTACTCTGACCCTCACATACTCAGCTGCGGGGGTAAACACAGGTTTGTAGGCAAAGAAACACCTGCACACACTCATTAGTGAACGTTTTCTTTTTCACGCCCGCTGCTGTACACACTGTTAAAACCAGAGCGTGGCACACATCACCTCAGCACAGCATGTGTCTGGCTCACCAGTGAAGCCTAAGGGACCCTTCATCAAACGGCTGGAAAAATTTCTCCGCACTTTCTCAGTGTCTCTCCTGCCTGAGCTGTGGGAGGCTCACACCGGCAGATCCGTATATCCAGCCGCGGGGCTTCAGCTAAAACTGCAGCCGGCACAGCATTGATCAATGCAGCTAGAGCTCCGGCGGTGCTCAGAGTGTGCTTAGTTGACCTCCTCCAGCAGATGTTGTTGTTCTTCGCACAGTGTGTGTGTGGGCTTAGTGTTAGTGTAGTCCCTCTGCATAAATGGTGGCTGCATAGTGCACAAATCAAGTCGGTACAAACCTGGCACTAAACTCGCTGCCGATGAATAATGCATCACAATGCTCTCTTATGCAGGTACGTGCCTTTTTTCAAAGCATCTGATCTATGAAGCTTAAAGGGAAGCAAAGCTCAGACCTCTTATTGTGTATTAGAAGCTGTAAGCTCATTCACTTATCCCGCTTAGAACTGCACTTGCCAAGATTTGTCCTCCATTTACTACTGTGATGTGTGAAAGAGTTTGACTCTCTGCTTATCGCCTGCTAACAGCAGAAATGCATAAAAACTTAAAATGGCTACAGTGATAGTGAAACAGATTTCTATTTAATGCTGCTCTCTTAAAAAGCTGCAATGCTTTAATCATTTTTAAAAGCACTTCACAGTTAAACAGTGTTCAGTTCAATTAATTTTTATTTGTATAGAATTTTTACAAAGTCTCAAAGCAGCTAGATAAAAGGGTAATAAAGTTGTATAAAAGAGTGTATTAATTGAGTGCCTATAAGTTTGTTCAATATAAATGCAAGTTTAATCCAAATGAGCGAGCCAGTGGTGACTGTGGCAAAGGAAAACTCCCTGAGAAGGCATGAGTGAAGAACACTGATCATCTCTCCGTCATGGCGCTTGTTAGTGTGTAGGATATATTAGGCAGCAAATGAACATTTTGTCCTCAAAGTCGATGTGTTGGAAGCAGGAAAAATGGGCAAGCGTAAGCATTTGAGCGAGTTTGACGAGGGCCAAACTGTGATGTCTAGACGACTGGATCAGAGCATCTCCAAAACTGCAGTTATTGTGGGATGTTTCCGCATTGTTCAGTATCTATATCAGTTCATTGTCCAAGTGTGTAATTATAGTGTTAACTAAACTACACCGATCAGGCACAATTTTATGACCACTGACAGGTGAAGTGAAGAACACTGATTATCTCTTCTTAATGGCACATGTTAGTGTGTAAAATATATTAGGCAGCAAGTGAACATTTTTTCCTTAAAGCTGATGTGTTCAAAGCAGGAAAAATGGGCAAGCGTAAGGAGGGAGTTGGACAAGGGCCAAATTGTGATGTCTAGACGACTGGATCAGAGCACCCTAGAGCTAACCCTAGAGCTCTTGTGGGATGTTCCTGGTCTGCAGTGGTCAGTATCTATCAAAAGTGCTTCAAGGAAGGAACAATGATGAACCGGCAACAGGGTCGTGGGCGGCTGAGGCTCATTGATGCATGTTGGGAGCGAAGGCTGGTCCGTGTGGTCTGATCCGAAAGACGAACTCCTGTAGCTCAAACTGCTGGAAAAATTAAAGCTGTTGATGCTCGAAGGTTAGGAATGTTTTAGCAGTCCAAGAGGGGGCCAACACAATATTAGGCAGGTGGTCATAATGTCATGCCTGATCAGTATATATATATATATATATATATATATATATATAT
>JAAIIK010000133.1:1610798-1623338 GCA_014706435.1 Silurus glanis | reverse complement strand
TAGTTTACATTTTTAAAACAATAAAATGCCTGCTTGATGATTTTATAAAATAAAACAGAATAACCTAAAACAAGCAAACAAACAACACCTTTTTATTATATTGATTAAACTGAGTAATCAATTAAATTAGCACAAATTACATTGATTAAATAAAACTAAATCAATGGAAAAATGTAATCAAATAGTTTATATTTGCTAGATCCCATTTGGGTAATACAGATGTGCACGTAAATGTGTGTTTTTTTACATTTAATATAAAATATTCTAAAAATATAATCTAAACAGTTCTTTTAGTATATTTTAACAAATGTCTTGATTCCTTCCATCCTTCACTCCCTTGATATGCGGAATTGTCAGGATTTTCTCCTTGAAGCTGGACATAAAACGCTAAAGAAGCCATTGTGCTTGCGTTAGCCGCTAGCAACTTCCTGTTTAGCAGCTAATGCTAGCATATGAGTTATTTAGCATTTTAATGCATGCGCAAAACAAATCTTATTTCCGGTACGAAGCAAGTAGCCACAGTGACACTGCGCTAACTGTAGTTCCTTTTTTCTACCCCTGGCATTGTTGTGTATGTTTTCAAGATTAATAATAATAGTGAAAATAAAATGCAAACAAAGTGATATACATACATACATTGATACACACACACACACACACACACACACACACACACACACACACATACACACCCCTCATATTTCAGCAACCATGTTAGTACATCTTCTCAAAGCACAATACTATAAAACTTGGAGGAATTGTTAAGATGTTAATCCTACCTTACTCTAACAGATGTAAATTTAGGAATAAAGACTCTCACCTTTAAAATAACTTTCTTAATTTGAAAAAATATAATTTCTTATTTTCTAATTTTTCTTCCACCCCTACTGTCTGTTAAATCTGTTTGGCTCTAAAGCATACAATTCTCACATCGTAGAAACTGCTTCACACTGTCTTAGATACAGACTGACTTGAGCCGACGACAGTCGCTGCCTTTCGAAGAATTCAATCTGAGTGAACATTGTGCAATCAATGAAAAAGTCACAGATATTCAGCAGAATTGGACAAAAGCGATAGAAGATGCATTAAAGGGTGAAATCTGAGAATAAACCACTAATTGGGGATTCAGGACACAAGAGACCGGTCAGAGAGAGAGAAGAAGAATAAGCACATGGGAGCTGTTGCCTAGCAAAGGGTCAGACATGGGAGATGTGGTCAAAAAATGTGTGCATGCTAATGATCCAGCATGCAAAGATAGCAAAGTGCATGCTCATCAGTCAATACCGATTAGTCTTGAAAAAGAGAGAGAGTTAGAGAGAGAGAGAGAGAGAGAGAGAGAGAGAGAGAGTGTTGTGTTCATTTTATGAAAATTATTTTCCTGAAATTATCTTGGTGCAAGCTCTTACTGGTGGATTCAGGACAGACAAAGAGAGAGAAAGAGTGAGAAAGAGAAAGAGAGAGAGAGAGAGAGAGAGAGAGAGAGAGAGAAAGAGAGAGGGAGGGGCACAAAAGGATCGTCAGACACATAATAAATATCCAGCCACGAGCAGAGGCTCTGCTTAACCAGGAGCACTTTTTTATGTTATAGTTTTTGACAGTAGAATTTACTCTTTCTTCATCCCTACTTTAGCTTTAGTGTTTGTGAGTCCTGTCCCTACTCATAATATTTAAGAATTCAGTACAATAAATAAATAAATAAATAAATAAATAGAAACAGGTTGCTGTTATTTAATTGGAGATTGTTGCTCAGACAGAAGGCAAAACATATCATCATATATATTGTCCTCATGATGTGCACACAGTTACACCACCATATCTACAATGTAGCACTCAATGTTTTGTTTAAGAACAGTCCTGTCAGGTTTGGTGTTCTCCCATTTCCTCATTCATTTTTTCTTCATTGTACAATAGGAGAGTGGAAGAATGGGTGGGACCATTCTTCCACTCTCCTATTGTACAATGAAGAAAAAATGTATCCTAGACTTTAAACCAATCAAGTGCATCTTTACAAACTGCTGCTCATACTGCATCACTAGGCATTGGAACACACTCAAAGGAGAGTGCTGTCTGCCCTCTTCCACAAATCCGAGCCTACAGATTCCCATGATTGGCCAGGGGGACCTTGATTGACAAGGGAGAAAAAAACTAAGCAACTTTTCTCCCTTGGCACCCATTCATATCCACTCATTTCTTTTTTCTTGTTTGGACAAGTCAAAATATTTATTAAGTTGCTGCTGGGTGGTCAAAAGATGCTGCATTGATTGGACACAAAAATATGGCTGCTCAGGATAAATTATATATCAGGATTATGATATAAAAGTGCAAGTTGAAAGTAAAAATAAAAAATGTAACCCATATATTATCTCAAAGACTGGTATTGGGTGAAAACATAAAATAGCCAGCATCAAAATATGTACTTTAAGGCTTCTGTTTTTTTATTTTGGGTCTGAAAAGAAGCTCCAGCCCAAGACCAATAAATTATTGGTCATATCTGGCCTTTTTCATTGGAAGGCATATATCACAAGGTAGTTTTACAGAAAGGACTTAGGGAGGACACAATCAAAAACATGACATCTTATTGTTTGGATGAATTGTGCACTGGAGTAAATCTTTTTTTTTTTCTTTCTATCTGCTGGTTTCATGCCCCTGCTGTAGTCACCTGACTCCTGAATGATGAAATCTGAACACTTTTTCCCCCCCGGTTTTTACCCGGCTCTGCTCTGATTTTCACTTTACGATGCCATGGAGCGGAGTGCACTTTTAAAGTCATGCTCTTCTCAAACAATATGTACGGAAGGCAGGGAAGAAAGAGAGGGAGAGAGAAAAAGAGTGTGAGAGAGAGAAAATGAAGAGAAAGGAAAGGTTGTTGGATGCTCTGGGTGTCTGGCGGACAGACGTGCTCTTTGAAGTGTTAAACAGGCTTGAATAATTTAGTGTGGGCTAAGTATAGCTCTTAAACATCCATTTCCATCCTTGAAGCAGCCTCCCTGCAGGAAGCACAGGCCACATCACTCTGTCAATACCTCATTTACTTTCTCTCTTGTCTTCAGCCTTTTCTCTCTTTCCTATCCAGGTCTTCTGCATTCGTGCCGCGTTTTCTTCACTTCTGCCTACCTGGTTTTGTTTGCTCTGTCTGTCTATGCATGTCCCTCTCCTGTCAGAGCTGGTGGATATCTGCATGTATATGTGAGTGCATTCTTTAGCATGGCAAGGTTGTGCTTGCTCAATGATGACGTACGTACCCGTGTTTGTCCTCCTCAATATAGAGCCTGAGGAGTTGGATGGGGATGCTGAAGGACAAAGTGCACTCAGCCATCTGCTCCCTCACCAGCATCCACTTGTTGTCCGTGGTCTGAAACCTGTACACTTTACACACCGGGTTCTTAAACACTGCAACACACAAACAGAGCAGGTTTAGACCTTTTTATTGGATGTTTTGATGTGGATTTTGTGATGATGTGGATATTTTTTATATCTTTTATCTGATATTCTGAACACTGTGTGCTGCGAACGCGCAACCCGGTTCATTTGCTGTTAAAACTTGATGTTAAAACTTGCTAAGAATTCAAACAATGAACAAAAGACGCGCGGGTTTCTGTGCAAACATGACGCTCATGACGTGCTGCAGGAACATTTTTTATTGTTATTGCATGTTTTTAGCACATGCTCCAAATCAGCCTGCTCAATAACACAGATTTAGTCCAGCTTTGCCATGTTTTCTCGGTTTTGAGACTAAATTTGGTGAATATAATTCACAGAATAAATATGTGATTAAATTAGCTAAGCTATTTTAGCTATTTACACAAAAAAACATGCAGCATCACTATTCAAATTTGTTCTTAAATCTCAATACATTTTGGGATACATGTTGCATATTGCGCTTTGTATATTCATGTATTCACCCAACCAAGATCTATAATAAACCCCAGTCTCCTGCACATTCAATTTAAAGTTTTTGGATATTTTAATGGATATATCCAGTCATATTTCACTGAAATCTTTGAGTTTCTCAGTTCTGACTGGACAAGAGGTGGCGATTTTCATTTCTGCACCAAATCAGGCTCACACCATCTTGACACCCTGTTTGCACACAGCGATTGTTTTTATCGTAGCAACTAATTCACAGGGTTTTGTATTATGAAATTGACTTTATTGAGGTTTATTTAGCATTTCTTGGTACTTTCTAAAAAAATAAATAAATAAATAAAATTAAATAAATTAATAATGCAAATAAAAAAAATATTTGATTATAGAACAAAGATTTTGCTTCTATCTAGAAATGAATGATGGAAACAAGCAAAAAGATCTGGCAAATTTGGTTTACTGTAATCTAAAAGAAAATCCTACAAAGATTTGGATATATACAATATCCATTGTATGGACAAAAGTATTAAGACACACTGCTTAATTATTGAATCCAGGGGTTTCAATCAAATCTATTGCTACAGGTGTATGAAATGAAGCACCTAGCCATGCAGCTTGCATTTACACATTTTTGGGAAAAATAAAGGGGGTTCTGAAAAGCTCAGTGAATTCAGGCATGGTGGTGTGATAGGACGCCACCTTTGTAAGTGGTATTATTGGAACGTGGAAGGGTTTAGGAACAGCAGAAACACGACATGTAAAGTGTTAGAACAAGGTCACAGTGCCGAGTTGTGCATAAAAGAAGCCGACGCGTTGCTGATTTCATATCAGAAATCAGCTTGACTTCCACCGCCGGCACAAACACTGTGCAGCAGGAGCTTCATGGAACGAGTTTCCATGGCCGAGCAGCTGCAAACAAGCTGAACATCACCAAGTACAATGCCAAGTTTTGGATGGAGTGGCGTAAAGCATGCCGTCACTAGACTTTGAAGTCTTCCACTCTTCTGTGGATGGATGACACACTTCTGTGTTTGGCAGCCTGATGGATGAGTCAGGGTTTGGCAGATGACAGGAGAATGCTACCTGCCTGACTGTGTTGTGTTAGCTGTAAAATTCGGTGGAAGGCGGCATAATAGTACGGGGCTGTTTTTTTCAGGGGCTGTGCAAGGAACACAAAAGAATGTAGTCCCAGAAGAGTGGAAGCTTGATGGCTGCAAAGGGGACACTAATGCCATTTTAATGTCTATGTATTTAGAATGTAATATTGCAGTCCCTATTAATGGAAGGGCCAAGTATCCAAATACTTTTTGTCCATACACAGTAGTGTACTCAATATGGATAAAAGCTTACGGACACCTGACCATAGGCTTTACAAATGTTTTTAATTCCCTAATTATAATTTCCCATTTCCCATTTATTCCCAATTTGCTGTTATAATAACCTCCACTCTTCTGGGAAGATGTTCCAATAGACTTTGGAGTGTGCTTGTGGACATTTGTTCTCATCCATGTATTTGAGGTGAGGAGGCCTGGGTGTAAAATCAGGGTTCCAATTTATTCCAAAAGGTGCTCACTATGGTTGAGATCAGAGTTTTATAGCAGGCCACTCGAGATCTTCCACTCTATCCCATGTAAACCATATCTTCATAGAGCTGGCTTTGTCCAAAGACATCCTATACAGTTGTGTGTTTAACATTGTGGTAACAGTTTGGTAAAGAAGCACAAATAAAAAAAAGAAGCAAAAAACTTTTGTCTATATTGTATATTTACTTGTCAAGAGGTAAAACGGTCAGTTTTTTTCACCACAGGAAAATGGAGAGTTTTTGCACTTTCCAGTTTTTCAGAAAAAGCTGCGTTTTCTTATTACCTGCGGACTCGGACGTCACATCGAATGCAACTAGTGCACCTTGTTAAGGATGAAGTTAAACTTAAATTAAGCTCTGGACATGTACATTATAATTTGCTCTTTAAGATAATACACTTTATTGGACGCAAGTTTCGAATGTAAATGTTTGTAAATGTGATACTATAAAACTAAAAAACATTAAGAAAAGTACAGATTTGACATTATTACTATACTGCAGGACTGGAAATGTGGTGGTGAATTTTAATAATCACATCGCATATAACTACGGATAAGCGGGAGAAAATGAATGAATGAATGAATGAACATCGCATATAAATTCCTTGACGGTCGTCATTGCGCACGAACTACACAAGCCGTAATTTACACAGCCAGACATTCCATAGCCATTAGTTGAAAACACTAGATGATTCCCTTGAAGCATGATATTGTGCAGTGGTGCTGAAAGCCTGAGAAAAACAGGCAGATGAATGGACAGAGCGATGACCACCGTCAGGGTCTCTCATGCATTACCGACATTTCTCAGTGTGGAGGATTACCACTGACCCCACAATCCTCTCAGTTGTCCTAATCCCACAACCAATCAGATGAGAGCGTGAGCAGACCACCAGCAGAAATGACTCGCTCTGGCAATCCCTCAGCAGCTTCTGTCTGTGTGTGTGGCAGGGAGAGGTAACGAATAATGCACGTGTGTGTTTGTCGGATGTGTTGGCAAAATTGTGTTAGTCGCTTTCAGGCAGGCAGCAGGGAGCTCGGTGTTTTGACGGGAGCAGCTGGGCGCCTGAAACACTCACCCTCCTGATGGTGGCTAATTGCCCTAGCCCTGACGACGCCACAATGACACACTGACAGCGATGGATGTAGCAGTAAACGTGCATGCTCTCGCTTTATACACTTAGAAACAGGAGTTAACACACTAGCACAGCTCACACTCTGCAGGTATTATTCCCTCTTCCTTCTTACACACATAACCGAAGCCAGTTTTAAGTCTTCTTCTCTTACTCCCTGTTGCAATTATTCCTCTCGGCAGCTGAATTGCTCTCCATATTTTCTTTATATCCATGATGCAGCTGTGTGTGTGTGTGTGTGTGTGTGTGTGTGTGTGTGTGTGTGTTTTTTTTTTTTTTTTGATTGCAAAAAAAGTCAAAAAATTCTTTTTTTATTTTTACTTTTACTCCTTAAAACTCGCACTTCATTTGCTTCTTATCCATGAAGATGTGCCCGGCTGTGGTTGTTCCTCTGATTTTGAGTTAATGAATGCTGACAGTAGAGATCTTTACTGCGTGATGTTTAGTCGATAGTCCGTAGGCGGCAAAGCGCTGAGACGAGTTCAGAAAATATCTCTAACAGACGCAGAACAAAGTCTAAATTTAATATCTGGATGTTCCACATGAATGGCCCCACCAGGCTTGATTAAAACAAAATAGACCCAGTGGTGCATGACTACTAGACACTAAATAAACAGGCAGATTTGCAAAATATGGGCTCTGATTTAATTTACTATTTGCGCTCACATAAACCGGAAAGAAAAAAAAAACAGTGTGTTTGAGTTTCGGTCTATTTCGTCGTCTCTTCTTCTCCCTACACAATCAAGCTTTGTTAGGTGCTTATGCACGGTGACGTCATTCAATAAAATGAACAGTCCAGTAAACGCTACACAGGGGTGCTAGCGCTAGATCGGTACAGATTCGAAAAATATGTAGTGTAAGCCAGCAACTGATACATTTGGGTTACATAGGGCACAGTGCAAGCTGTCAGACATTAGCAAATAATGCTTCCTCCGTATGTGCAGTAAAAATAATTAGCACTTTCTGGCAAAACTTGAATACAGTCCATCATCACACTTACATATGTGTGATGCTAGCAGAGCTGAGAGAGAAGCTGGGCTAATAGAGGTGGGCAATGTGGCAATTCAAAATTAAGCCTCAAAAATTAATTCATTTAATTTGTATTTTTTTTTATACAAAAAAAAAAAAAAAAAAAACACTTCTTAAACTTACTATTACTTATTAAAACAAACACAAAAAACACAGGAATTTATATATAAAACGCATCAAATCTGCTATATACAGCCATGGCCAAAAGTTTTGAGAATGACACAAATATTCATTTTCCCAAAGTCTGCTGCTTCAGTTTTTAGATCTTTTTGTCAGATGTTACTATGGTATACTGAAGTATAATTACAAGAATCTTATGACAATCTTTTGACAATTAACATTAAGTTTTTGCACAGAGTCAATATTTGAAGTGTAGACCCTTTTTTGTCAAGACCTCTGCAATTTTGCATGGCATTTCCCTGGCATGCTGACGAGCAACTTCTGGGCCACGTCCTGACTGTTGGCAGCCCATTCTTGCATAATCACTGCTTGGAGTTTGTCAGAATTTGTGGCTTTTTTGTTTGTATACCCACCTCTTGAGGATTGACCACAAGTTCTCAATGGGATTAAGGTCTGAGGAGTTTCCTGGCCATGGACCAAAAATTGTGATGTTTTGTTCCCCGAGCCACTTAGTTAGCACTTTTTCCTGTTGACAAGGTGCTCAAATATGCTGGAAAAGACATTGTTCATCAGCAAACTGTTCTTGGACGGTTGGGAGAAGTTGCTCTCGGAAGATGTTTTTGGACCTTTCTTTATCCGTGGCTTTGTTCTTAGGCAAAATTGTGAATGAGCCCACTGGCTTAGGCTTGGACCGATGGTAGCGCTCACTTTTTCTTCTCAGAAGAAGCTTTTTTTCCCAAATGGATGCACCAAACAATCGGAAAGGGGATTCATCATTGAAATCCACTTTACCCCAGTCCTCAGCAGTCCAATCCCTGAACCTTTTGCAGAATATCAGTCTGTCCCTGATGTTTTTCCTGGAGAGAAGTGGCTTCTTTGCTGCCCTTCTTGACACCAGACCATCCTCCAAAAATCTTCACCTCACTGAATGTACAGATGCACTCACACCTGCCTGCTGCCATTTCTGAGCACTGGTAATGCCCGATCCCGCAGCTGAATCAACTTTAGGAGACGGTCCTGCAGCTTGCTGGATATTTTAGGGCAGCATGAAGCCTTCTTCACAACAACTGAACCTCTCTGCTTGAAGTTCTTGATAATCTGATAAATGCTTGATTTTGGTGCAATCCTACAAGCAGCAATATCCTTGCCTGTAAATCCCTTTTCCTGCAAAGCAATGATGACGGCAAGCGAAACGCAGGTAAACCATGGTTAACAGAGGAAGAACAATGATTTCAAGAACCCCACTCCTTTTAAAGCTACCAGTCTGTTATTCTCACTCAATCAGCATGACCTCTATGTGATCTCCAGCCTTGTCCTTGTAAACACTCTCACCTTTGTTAACGAGAGAATCTGACGTGATGTCAGCTGGTCTGTTTGTGGCAGGGCTGAAATGCAGTGGAAATGTTTTTTGAATAAAGTTAATTTGTTCATTTGATGACAAAGAGGGACCTTGCAATTAATTGCAATTCATCTGAACGTTTTATCTTTTCATTACATTCTATATGCGAATTGCAATCATACAAATGGCAGCAGACTTTGTGAAAATGTATATTTGTGTCATTCTCAAAACTTCTGGTCATGGCTGTACATACATATACATACATTTTATATATATATATGTATGTATGTACTCTTGTAATGATATGTATTCTTATCATTCAGTCTTAATTTAGCCTTAAATATTTCATTAGCTAACATATGATGCTTCTTTTGGAGAGAGAGAATGAGTAGAACATTTAGAGAGGGAATGAGTGATTTACCTGCATTCATCAATTGCCCGTTATCTTTGTCATTTGTGGTCCCGTGAGGCTCACACACCAGAGTGCACTGTGTGGAAAAACATACAAACAAACATTACTTCTCTAACACTGAGCTGAGATCTTTACAATGAATTCCACTCAAGTGATCTCCAAACTTCCATGGGTGTCAGACGAGTGGCTGACATGAACACGCATTCAATTAAGTTTACACGGTCTCTTCAGCTTCTCTTCTAAACACGACATGTCATACTGTCCCGGGCTCCGAGTCATGCCTGTGTATTTGCACTACAAAAACCTATCAATCAATCCAAATTACACATTCATTTTCAGCAGAAAATAATTGGTCTTGTTTATATGATATGAAATAGTTCATTTTCTGTTTTCAGGAATGCTACAGATTCCTTCATTTTACTTGTGCATCCTTTATAGATGTGATATCAGAGAATAGGCTGTTGACAGGCATCCATGTCGCTTTCTCGTGCACACCATCGCTCGCACACACACACACACACACACACACACACACACAAAAAGCTGCGGAATTAGATCAATCTTTAGTTGTGTTTTGCCCGTGGGCTACTCGAGCTCCAGCTCTTCAATTGCAGTCACTTTGCATAACAGCTCCGTCTCTGCGTTTTTGGTTTTTGACTGATGACTTTTCCCTTCTCATCATGTCACGCATTGATCTCGGATTGGCCACAGAAAGCACGCCACCACCTCTCGCTGGCTAATCGGTTCAAAAACTAAACCCTACAACCACCGATCCTTAATAAGTCACCGAGCGGGTGAGAAGAACTGTCGCCCTCAGCTTCACAGCAGTGTCTATGTGTGTTTGTTCCAGAGAGAGTGAGTGAGTCCATGGTCCTGAAACAGAGAGGAAGCATGACCCTCTTAAAAAATAATAATAATAAATATTTTTATCAATTTTACATTTTATATAATAGTAATTCTGAATCTAAATCCAGATTTCTGTAAAAAAAAAAAAAAAAAAACCTGCTTTGTGAGCTTTGTTAAAAGTGCAACAGAAATGCATTTAAATGAATAAACTCGAGGCGTAATGTGTTTTTAATGGCGCACGCTGTGCTGTAGATAATGAAGCAGTGCTTCTATCAATCAGATGTCGCACTACAGCAGAACTCAAAGCTCTCACACAAACACAAGCACAAACACACACACACACACACATCTTTTCACACTAAGGTCAATGCACAAATACAATGTGCACATTTTCTGGAGCAGACCTGAAAATCAAATCCAGCATGAGATAAATGAGGTGTGCCCGAGCAAGGGAAACACCGAATAGACTGTTCATTTGACAGACCCACAGAGACGTATTATGTTTGTGCGCATGTCTCTCCATCCCCGTATATACATCTCTTTCTCTGCCTTTTTTTTTTCTTCAAAATCAGGTATTCTACCACCAATACTATTCTAGAACTCCTCAGTCTATTGAAAATATAAATATAGTAATGAATACGTTAGAATATAAACTGGGTTCACACTTTGCTTGCACAGCTGAAGCATTTTTGTCCTTCTACTCTTTTTTTCTTAAACACGCAGCACTTACTTTATTAAAAACACCGCCCGAGTGCTGTATTTCACCCCTTTTTTAATCTCAGAACAGCCCCAGTGCTTGAAACATTCTATTTAATTCTGATCCACGTTAACGTAACTGCGTCGTTTGTTTGCCGCAGAATTGTCAGCTGCTGTGAATCTCCCTGCAAATGCCTACCGAAGGTGATCTATCGGATTTAGATCTGGCAACTGGGAAGGCCATAGAAGCACACTGAACTCATTATGTTCGTGGAACCAGTCGGGGGCCGTCTTTGTGACATGCCACGTTATCATGCTGGATAGATTGAGGCCGTAACGAGATTCACGTGGTCAGCAACAGCGCTCCGTGAGGCTGTGTGGCGTTAAACTGTATTAAACGGCCCAGAAAACTTTCCCCACCTCATTACACCTCCACCACCGTCGGGAACTTTTGTCACAATGCAGGAAAACTATATAGATTTGTGCTGCTGATGCCAAAATCACCAACTTACCATTTGTGAACAAAAAAAGAGATAAATGTTTGGGCAGTTTTGGTGAGCCTGTGTATACTGTGGCTATTCTTGGCTGACAGGAGAAGAACCTGGATGGCTTTCTGCTATGCTTTTCTGCTCAAACCAGTTTGCTCATTCTCCTCCTCTAATCTTTTACATCATCCAAGTGTTTCTGCCCACATATTTACACTGACCAGGCATAACATTATGACCACCTGCCTAATCTTGTGTTGGATCCCCTATTTTGAGGCCAAAACAGTCCTGACCATTAACTTCTTCACTCTTCACGTGCATCGATAAGCATTGCTCATGACTCTGTCGCCGGTTCACCACTGTTTCTTCCTTGGAGCACTTTTGATAGATACTGACCACTGCAGACCAGGAACAACTTACAAGAGCTGCAGTTTTGGAGATGCTCTGACCCAGTCGTCTAGACGTCACAATTTGTCCCTCGTCAAACTCAAATCAAATCCTTACGCTCGCCCATTTTCCCTGCTTCTAACACGTCAACATCGAGGACAAAATGTTCACTTGCTGCATGATACATCCTACACACTAACAGATGCCATGATGAAGAGATAATCAGTGTTATTCACTTCACCGCTCATAATGTTATAATGTCATTATGTTATACCTGATATATGCTGTAAACTATGAAAAGCATCATGATCAGCAGTTTCCCAAATACTCAAACAAGACCATCTGGCATCCATGGCAATGTAAAAGTCACGGAGATGACATTTTTCCTTATTCTAAAGGTTTAATGTGAATATTGACCTGCATCTTCATGACATACACACTGCCCTGGCTGCCATATGATAGGTTGATTGGATAATTGCATGAATATGCATGAATATTATAGGGGTTCTAGAGTCCATTCACATACACAGAAGGATAAAACATTTGGCAATAATATCTTCTGCAGATCAGAAACAGGCACAGAAGTATGCAAGCACACACAGATACACACACACACACACACACACACACACACACACACACACACACACA
>JAAIIK010000133.1:1590025-1610788 GCA_014706435.1 Silurus glanis | reverse complement strand
CACACACACACACACACACACACACACACACACACACACACACACACTTCCATGCTGCACAGCACACATTTGCATTTCAGAACAAGTTAAGCTCTCATAATTCAGAACATTTGCCAGTCATGTGTCCAATCCTAGCTGGGATTTTCAGGAAACTGTTCCGCTCACACCCAGCTCCTGCACTCACGCAGCTTCCTATTTCAAGGCACAGCATAATTCACACAAAGCGAATTCTCATAGATAAATATTAAATACGTACAACTTTGTTTTTGGTATGCAGCAAACCCATAGCGAGGTTGAACACAGCCCTGCACAGAGGATAACGCTTTTCCAGTTTCACTCGGGTCTTCCAAACATGTGCAGCTTTCCTCTTCGCAGCAGATTAACACCGATATACACAGCACATTCGTATGCATGCACACGCTCTCATGCACGCACACACACACACACACACACGTTTGTAAAGAGCTTGATTAATCTTAGTGGCTCTTGAGCTGCTGGCACACAGACTAATCTGGTTCATATTAGCTCCAGCTCAACCCACTGTGTTTTGCATAATAGCCTCTGTATGTGTGTGTGTGTTACCTTCTGGTGCGTGTCAGTGGCAATGTGGTCCACGCCACCATCCTCAATCTCTCCCATCTTCAGGCGAGACACCACCACGGTCCCCACAGCTGCCGAATCATCTGCCGTCCTGCCGAACACAAAAGAAATACTTAAATTGTGTGTGCCCCTTGGGGGTTTGTACCACCTCTGACCACGTTCACGTCCAAAAGCGTTCACTTTGACAGCTTCGAGATTGCTGTGTTCCTCATATTAGAGACTAATAAGTTATCTAATCCTCTGCAATGAAGGGGGAATCCGTGTCTCAGAGGTGAGGTGCTGGAAATGAGGAAAAATGAACTGCAGCCACGGAAGCAAACACAGTCCAATTACTCTGATTGATTGGCTTTAAATGGTCTGCACCTTTTATAGGAGCTAATTAAGCTGTGTACTGCTCGTGCCGAAGCTACTGGATCTCCGTCGAAAAATACCGGCCTTTTACGGGGAATGTGATGGAGTGGTGTTGAAGGGGTAGAAACTCATTAGGATACAGTGTGACGCCGCTTTTGATTTGCTTTAGTCATTAGGCGCATGCGTTTCATCGAAGAACAGAATTTGCTGAAGATTGAATCACTCAGTCAGATGCAAATATAATGCAAATATGAAACTCGCACTTAATGCTGCATTTCTTTTCTTAACCTGAAAGGAAATCAGATAGATTTAGGTCTTAGAGACTTATTAAGGTCAAGACTTATGCTTCAATATACAGCGTGTGCTCAGTACAATGAAGGTTTCAGAATATCACCCCAATTCTTCTGGGTCAGAAGGTGTTAATTAAAATAATATAACAGCAGAGCTTGTATTAATACCTTCAACACCAGAGACTTTTACAGCCGTACACACTCTAAACTTGCTCTAAACATGCTGTTATTTAACACATACCCTATTTGGACAAAACACATACCCGATTTTGGACACCTGACCACAAGATTCTTATGTGCTCATTCACCCACTAGGGTGTTAGTAAAGTACTGATGTAGGTGAGGTGAGGAGTCCTGGAGTGCAGTCAGTGTTCACATTTATCCCAAAAGTGTTCAGCAGGGTTAAGATCAGACTAGCTTCAGAGACATCGCATACACAGCCATCCTATACAATTGTGTGTCTCCAATGTTGAGGTTCCAGTTTTCAAAAAAACAGCATTTGGCTGCAAAAGTCAGATGTCCCAATACTTTAGTCCTTAAAGGGCAATAAAAAACATAATTGTTGACAGGGTGAAGTTTGCGTTTTGTTGACGTGTTTCCTGCTAAGGAAAAGACAGAGGTTAGAAATAGTCTATAGTCTTCAACTGCACATTTTTTCTTCTAAAAACATCACTAATCAATGCAAACTCATGCACTTCACATCTGGCTGAATATCATCTGATCAGGTTCACTCCTCTCTGTGTTATGAGATATTGACTTCCCAGGAATGACTGACAAATCCTTGGAACCCTGGGCATGATGGGAACTCACCCTCAATGGGATGGGATTCAGTGCAAGGTGCTGTACACACAAGCATTCAAACACACTTAGAGGCATTTCAATGCACACACTCCTAGAACTTTTTTTTTTTTTAAACAAGGAAACCCCGAGTACCCAGAAGAAAGAAAACTCTCACCAAGAGACCACGTGAACTCAGGATTGAACTGAGGATGCTGGAGTTGTGAAGCAGCAATTCTACCCGCTAGAAATACATCGGTGAAGAAGAATAAAGTCTCAGTAATACAGTTTAACAAAGTATTTTTGGTCATACTACAGCACAATATCCTTCCTACAAACGGGTGGCATTTTTTCCGACTTGCCAGTGCGGGGAGGACAGCGATGGTGCTTTTAAAAAGGTACAACGTGGCTTTATCCATCTCCATTAGTCCCATAGGGAGAGCAAAGTGGCTGATAGATTGAAAGCAGCAGATATCATGCTGCCTCCATCCCTCAACAGGACACACAGAAAACGACTCGAACACATCCATTCAGCTTCTAGGCTTCCACACTACAGGCCTGGTGGTCCTGACTTTGAGCAAACGTCCTCTATAACACCTCCTCAGTATAAGGCTGGGGAGGGCTGGAGATCGCCATATATCTCATTTTACACTCGTCACAGTCTCACAGGCAGCAGGATGCCACCAGTTCTCGGGACTGCAGTCCTGCCACGATTGAAATCTCATGTGAAAGCCTCAGGCAGCAGCAGCAGATGGCTTGTTAAGATAACGGATATGTGTCTTTAAAAGTTAGTGATGAAAGTTGTGAGGAGTAGAAAAGGAAATACTTTTCTGCCCCTCGTCCTTCAACTCTTTCAAAAAGAGAGAGAGGGCCACTAATTAAGGATGTGTACTTTTTGTTTTTGGAATGATTAGCGCTGACCTGCCCCAGGTTTTTCATGGGCAAATCAAGCTGCATGGAGTGGGGTTTGCCTTTTTTTTTTTTTTTTCTCCCCCTGTACAAAGAAAGCAGACAGTTGTGATTGACCTTAAATTAACTTTGCAGCACGACTGAGTTGCGGCTCCTCCTCCGCTCGAAGCCCGCGGCAGATTGCCCGTCTGCACGCTTCCGCAGCACAAATCTAATTGGCCCTGGGCTCCTTTATGACAAGAGTTAATCAGAGAGCTTTGTTGAAGTGACAGAAAGAATGAGCCTGGCACGACTCGTGAATAATTTGGGAAACAGTTACTTTGTGGACATGTGGTTGGTGTCGAGGAGCTTTTTTTTTTCTTTCACACACCATTGTTTCAGGAAGCCTTTGTGCATTCAGTGTGCTTAAATAACACTCCGATATGTTTACCTCTTTAAGTGTCATTCGCTTTGAAGCACAAAAACATGACAATCACATTCCGATGCAGATTACAACTAACATATGAGCGATTTCTGAATTGGGAATGGGGAGTGATAGCTGAGTGGTTAAAATGCTGGAATTCTGATTGGAATGAGGTGAGTTTAAACGACAGCACCACCAAGCTAACTCCTTGAGTAAGGCCCCTAACCTTCAGCTGCTCAGCAAGTGATAGCTCAGTGGTTAAGGTGCTGGATTACTAATCAGAAGGTTGGGGGTTGAAGCCTAAAGCTGCCACTTTTGGGGCATTGAGCAAGGCCCTTAACCCTCTGTGCTCCATGGGTGCCATATCATGGCCGACCCAAGCTTCTGAGCAAGCTGGGATATCTGAAGAAATAATTTTACAGTGCTGTAATGTACTGTATATGTGACAAAAGTGACAACTGTATGTGTCTTTAGATAAAGGCGTCTGCGAAATGCCTTAAATACAGTATAAACTGAATCAGAATTCAGATCACTGCAGCATTACAGCACATTCCTGAAATCTGGACTACAATAGAAAACACTTCAGCCAGTACTTTCTCCATGTTTTGCCACGTATGTTCGCTTCTCTCATTTCAGCAAGCACCTCATTTGAAATTCGAGTCCCTGAGTTATAGACCAGGAAAAGAAGAAAAGAAATTCCTGCAGGAATAAAGCTCAATATCTAAATTAAATATGTACAAACAAATATTTGATGTCACCGTTCGCTCTCTAAGGAAACACGTGGCTCGTAATATTTCGATATTCCTTTCAAAGCATGTTCATCGAAATGAATCAGTCACACTCACCGTCTCTTTTAAAAGTCATCGAAGAGTAATTAGACAAATACTTGTAACGCCACATTTTTAAAACAACTGAATTATTATTTTTTTTTTCAAAGGATCACCTTCGTCTGCAGCTTCAGTGTGTTCAAAAAGCAGAGAAGTAAAAACTAGCCAAATTATCACACACAATATAAATAAATAAATAAATCATTAAAAAGTGTTCGAGGGTGTTATGATCTGACAATTACACCATTAAAAAACAAATGAAAAACTTTATTTATTCAATTTTATTAATAAAAAGCTGCTCTCTAAACTGTAATAAACTATGCAGCTATACTGTGCCACAAAAATATGTAAAGTGCCTCAGAGGCCCAGGTGTCGAATCAGCTTTCATTTTGTTCCATTGGATTTTTCGCTTTGAAGATTGAACCCTGTTCATATAAAAGAAAAGCTAAAGCATTGTTATCCAGCAACCAGTGTAGCAAAGAAATAGACCTGGGCAGGTGTTAGAAAGCTACAGACATGACATAAGTGCGCGCACGCACACACACACACACACACACACACACACACGCACAAATACAGTATATGAAGCTTTTCCACTGCTGCTGGTATGCGATAGAAATGTGACAAGGTCCTCCGGAGAGCTCACCTGAAACTGCAGCGTGTGATAGAAGTCGTCAGGTCCATAAATCAACCCTCTATCCGCAAGACTGCATCATTTACTATGAACCTACAGGTTTTGTTCAAATCGGTCAGTTCACGTGGCTTTAAAAAGATACCAAAAAGAGAAATTGACTAAAAACAGCATGAAAGGATAGAAATATGCTTAGCTCAGGTAGAACCTAAGACATAAGCATATGGATATCAAAGAAATGCCAAGACAGCAAACTTTTCCTCTTCTCTCTCTCTCTCTCTCTCTCTCTCTCTCTCTCTCTCTCTATGCTGTTTTTTTATATATATCCATTTCTGGATACCATAAGAAGAATAGTAGTAAAGTAAAAGATTCTGCATTTAGACCTCTGATGGCTTTTGATTTGATGAACCGAAGAAGTGCAGCCTTGAAAAAACATTTAGACTTCCGTGTTTATTCATAACAAAAGTAAATATCTTGTATATTACTCACGATCTTACATTTCGTGTTCTAACATTTACATGCTAGTTAGTTGTTTTGATGATTTATAATCACACTCCTGATATCAAGCAAATGAGAATCGGTTCCCTTTTTGACTCTGGTTCCTCTCGGGGTTTCTTCCTCATGACATCTAGGGGAGTTTTTCCTTGCCAAAGTCGAACCCAGGCTGCTCATAAATAAATGGATAAATACACACCATTCACTTTAGTTCTCAAGCTCTGTAAAGCTGCTTTGAGACAATGTCCATTGTGAATAGTGTTATAGAAATAAACTTGACTTGTAGGGGATCTTAGGGGAGAGTTTACCAGTGAACTCTCGGACTGAAGCACTGGCTACTGCTGACATGAGATCAAATATAAACGTTTTGCTAGAAAGCCAAGGGTTGACCAAATACATAATAAGCATCTCGATCCCAAGCCGGAGAGATACACTATATGGACAAAACTGTTGGGACTACTGACTTCCCCAAACTGTCACCACAAAATTGGAGGCACACAATTGTATAGGACGTCATTTTATTTTCCCTTGAACTAGGGGATCTAAATCTGTTCCAGCATGACAATGCCCTTCTGCACAAAGCCAGCTCCATGAAGATATTCTGTCCATGGGTTGGAGTGGAAGATCTCCTGCTATAGAGTCCTGACCTCAACCCCATTGAACACCTTTGGGATGAATGTGAGTGCTGACTGCACCCCAGGCCTCCTCACCTCACCTACAGCGGTACCTGACTTCATCAACACCATTGTCTAGCAAATCTAGTGGACCATCTTTCCAGAAGTGTGGAGGTTATTATAACAGTAAATGGAATGGGATGTTCAAAAAGCACATAAGAATCTTATAGTCAGGTGTCTACAAACTTACAACTTAAACTCTTTAAGGATCTAAAGCTGCATTTATGCACAGCTGCCTGGTGACAGTGTCTCTTGATAAAAACACTATACAAATACATTTCAATTATGCTGCTACATATCTCAGAAGTCTGTACATGTAATTACATTATTTCTGGCCTCCATATCGGTGTGAAGCCATGTGATGATTTCATAGCTGAGAAGAACTTCATGGTATTTCCGAGGGGATTTTTCCACTAATCTGATGGTGGAAATTCAGCATTACAAGCATTAGTTGAAAACAAACCAGTCAGTACTGCAACACTGATAGTAGGGCTGCTGTTATCGATTATTTTAATACTCGAATCTTCTAACGATTATTCCATCGAGTAATCGAATAAGAAGTACTTTTTCTTTATTAAAGACCAAAACTAAATAGAATAGTCTTTATTTGTCACATATACATTACAGCACAGTGAAATTCGTTCTTCGCAAATCCCAGCTCGCTCAGAGGCTGGGGTCAGAGCGCAGGGTCGGCCATGATACGGCGCCCCTGGAGCACAGAAGGCTAAGGGCCTTGCTCAAGGGCCCAAGAGTGGCAGCTTGGCGATACCGGTGCTTGAACCCCCGACATTCCGATCAGTAACCCAGCACCTTAAACCACTGAGCTACCAGAAAAGAAAAATTTACTTAATTATTGCTGAAATTGCATAAAAGAATATCGGTGAAAACTAAACCCATTTAGTGCATTTGATAGCCATATTACATCAAAATACAAATACAGTGCTTTCGAAAAGTCCTTCTGCAGTCGCTGCTTAGAGTAAGTTATAGGAAAATATCCGTTTAATGAAACTCACTTAATCTCACTCATGTATTTATTTATTAAAACTCGCACTCCAGAATTTAGCAAATGGTGCGTCAGTAATAATGGTCCGTGGGAAACACAGTGCTCCGTGTTTAGTTAAATGGACTAAACAAATCATCGATGCAAATTTTTAGAATTTTCGTAATTGAATTAATCAATTTACTCGAGGAACCGTTCCGTCCCTAATTGTTAGCTCAATTTGTTGGCTGTCATACACGGTGTATCGGTAGATTTATTATACAGGTACAATTCACAAAATACATGATCGTAAGATTGGGAGCTCAAATCAGTTGGTGGTGCTGGGCCCTTGAGCAAGGCGCTTAACCCTCAACTACTCAGTCATATAAATGAGATAATTCTAGGTGGCTCTGGATAAAAGTGTCTGCCAAATGCCATAACTGTAATTATTATAATTTTCATACAATTACATCAGCATATGCATTATGGTCTGGGACACGTGGGAAGTGGGAAGTGGTAGCTCAGTGGTTATAGCTCCAGGTTACTGATTGGAAGTTCGGTGGGTTCAAGTCCCAGTATCGCCAAGGTGCCACTCTTTGGCCCTTGAACAGGGCCCTTCACCTCTCTGTGCTCCAGGAGAGCTATATCTTTACCATGGTGTAATGTACTGTACATGCGCCAATTACCTTTACTAAAAAGAGTTTTAAAAAATTCTCAAACAATGGTGTTTTGAGAATAGGAGAATACAGGAGAATAAGCACACAATCTGAGAGTTCGGCCATGGGTGAGCAGATGATAAGTTCATTTAGATAAGATGGGGCCATACCGGACAAACAAATAATACGATTTTATATTGAATCCTGTACTGTACCAGGAGCCAGTGGAGAGAGGAAAGGACCAGGGTGATGTGTGCACGCTTACTGGTACCAGTTAAAAGCCATGCTGCAGCGTTCTGAACCAGCTGTATATAGAGAGAGGACTGAGTAATGCCTAAATAAAGAGCGATGCAGTAATCCAATCTAGAAATAATAAAAGCATGAATGGCTTTTTCCATATCTTTTATCGAAACAAAAGGCTTCACATTTGATAGTAAACAGAGTTGAAAGAAGCTTGTTTTTACAACTGAGGTTACTAATTCTAAATGCTCTCAAATATGATGCCAAGGTTGCGAACCTCTTTTTAAAATTCTGGTGTGAGATTCCTAAGGTTAAAATTAGGCTGATCCTGCGTACTAAATAATATACACTCACACTTATTCTCATTAAGACGTAGAAAATGACTAGCCAGCCAATGTTTAATGTCAGTTAAACAGCCGGACAGGGACTGGAGCACACTGTGTGAATCTGGTTTTAAAGGAACATATAATTGGATGTTATAAGCATAGAAATAAAATGAGATATTGTACCCAGAGGTAGCATATATAGGGAGAACACCACCGGGCCAAGTATCGTTCCCTGTGGTACACCATAGATTTGAGGGACGCTCAAAGATGAGATGTCACCCCATCTTACAGAAAAACTTCTATTTGATTTGTAACACTGCACTGTACCCAAACTCCAACCAGGTGTTTTAGCTGAGAGATGAGAATCTTATGATCTATGGTGTCAAAAGCTGCCGTGAGGTCTAAAAGGATCAACACAACTGGGCAGCCGCTAAAAATCAAAATCAGCTAGCAAACCAAAAAATAAATAAAAACAATTCGGTTTGCTAAAATTACAATGAGATGACCAACAAAACAGGAACAACCTTTTTTTTTTTTTTTTTTTTTTTTTTTTTAAATGCTGTTGTTTTGAGAGCGAGCCAAAATGTCAAGCCAGAATGGCAAATGGCATGACAAAGACAAATGACCAGCAGTGACAGTTTGCTGTCTACAGGATGAATATATTAAAAAGATAATGAAGGGATGGATGGATAGAAACATACAAACCTTTAAATGAGGGGCGGTGGAAGCAAACTTTTTTTGCATAGCTGAATAAGCCCTTTATTTTAAGGAAAAAGAGAAAATATTTTATTTTGTATCCTGACTCTCGAAGGATTGTGGGTCAGTGGACAGAACTCAAAATGTAGATTTAACAGGAATACAATATGAAGCAAGTCAAAAATAATAAAAACGATATTTTTGACTGGGTGGAGTTTTTTATGGCATTAAAACAAATAATAATAAAAATGTAAATAAATATTTGTACTAACCAGGTGCATGCTGTTAAACTAAGAAACAGTATTCCAGGCATACAACTAAAAAAATTCCGGCTAGATCTGGAAAAATAATGAACTTTTGCCAATCCTGCTCAACAGAGAGCCCTTGAACGAGTGACAAAACGTCCACACAAATTCCGACAAAGCAAAACAAATTACTGGGTCGACTGCAAGTTTACTTCCCCCAGATGTTAAAACCCCGGCTTTCACCCTAAATAATAATTCGCCACTTTCTGAATTGCTGTTCCAGCATTTTTTTTATACACCAGCATGCTTAAGAAAAGATGCTTAAAGAAATATTTCCTTCTCTTTGTAATTTTCGTAATAATATTTGATTTTTATCTTCTCAAACACACTTCAAAGATGTCTGGAGGAGCAGAACGAACCCTAACCTCATTTCTATCCGTTGCATCCAGTGGTATATTTTTGTACCGAGCACGTTTCCAAGAACTGAAAAAACAAACCATGTTTCCTCAAACCATTGTCCACAACGGAACCATAATCCTGTAATGAAAATGACATGCAAAAAGAGGTAAATAAATAAAGAAAAAAATATAAATGAATACATTGGTAATTTAATCATTTCTAATGTAATATTATGGCAACTTCTAATGTAATTTTGTTTCCTGATAATAATAAAAAAGCACTAAACATTAAACTCAGTGATTTCTGCAGCTCTAATTTCCTCACATTCCATGTAAGTAAAAGGCCCCATCTCAAAAAAAAATAATAAGTGCGTGTATAATGTTTGTGTAGAATAATAGTAATGTGTAGCTTCAAAGATAAATACCTTGAACCAAATTTAATGGCTTGATTAAAAGCTTTTAAAAACGAACTGGTATTTCTATAATTGGCAATAAGCAAAATTCAAAATATCCATTAGAGAATTTAATAAACAATTTATTCATTGAGTAAAATCTGCGGGTCAAACAGCAAACGAATGTTTAATATAAACGCATTTCTCAATAGCGTCAAAGGCACAAGGTCGGAAATGTGGTGTGCGTCACGTTTGGTGTAATTACCCATACTCCACATGTGAATTTCCTTTAACGCTTTTTTGAATAGTAAATCGTTCACCTGTTTTCAGCAATCTGTTTAGTAAGCTGCCATGAAAAATCTGTTCTTTTGGGTTTTTTCGACCGACGCGTCCCTGAACGGCTGAAGTGATGCCGGTGTGTGATGGGTGTGTACTAGATACAGTCTAAAAAAGTAGAGCTCGGGGATTCTTCAGTGAAAAACACATTAGAGTTTTTCTCCTCCGTCTATCTAAACCGTTCCTGCCGCCTCCCTCCATCGTTCAGACCTGCTCCCTCGCTTCTTCCCAGACCTCTCGGTGGGGTAGGTGTGAAGGCGCTCCATACGTCTCTGTCCGCCTGCTGGCGAGTCTGGCTCGCATTTCTGACCCAGATAAAAGCCGGACAGGGCTAAATATAGCGAGTGGTTTATCGAGGACAAATGTTATGATGAGCACCTGATGATGGGGGAAATGGACACCAGGAAAGGAGCATGCTTTCTTTTCTTTTCTTTTTTTTATTTAACCTATTTAACCTACTAGGCAATAAATAAATAAATAAATAAAACAGGATGCTATTTCTCACCAAGAGATGAGTGCGACAGATGGAGGCTTTGGATGAATACCAGGATTTTCTAACCACACACACATGCACAGACTCTAGATTACTTCTTAGCCACTGCCTATTTTCACTCTCGCCCATATGACATTGCTGAGCCTCCACTGCACGCAGAACCCATGTAACGTGTGGAGCTAGGGCAGAGGTCCCTCTGCTCATTAGGCGTGATTAAGGAGAGGACACGAACTACGCTTCTGAAACAGCTTTCTCAGCTGCTTTGCGTTGCACTCTGGTCCTAATTTCATCTATTTTTGCTTGATGATAGGGGCCGCACAGGCCTGCGTCCTCTGACATCAGCTTCAATGTGAGTGAGAAGTCAATAAGACTAATCAAAGGGCCTGTCAAGCATCTGATGACTCTTTAATTGAAGGTGATCTGCTCACTAAATGAACTGACCACAAGGGTGCTTATGATAATAGAACGAGCGTGCGCTGTGTGTCTGGGAAGAGTAAGGTCAAGTGCAGTGTGATTCAACACCCTCCGAGCTCCGCATTCAGCCGCGTACCAAGAGCGTCGCGACCGAGTCGCCAGAGATCCAAGAAAAAAGCATTAAAAGTGTCGGGGAAGTGTGACGTGATGATCAGATTCTGAATAAGGACATTCTTTGAGCTTTAAAAAGCCAGCACTGAAAAGACTCATTGTAAGTAAAAAATGTCTCACCTGAAGTGTTTTATTCCAATGCGGCTACAGTAATCAGCCAATTACTGTATACTACTGCAGACAAAATAAGAAAGGACCCTTGAAAGGGACCAGACTTTAAAGGGAAAGTGCAATTACAATTAGTTTTCTTCTATAACTGTGCATCATATGGGGGGAAAAAGTGCAAATGTTTAACCAGTGATTCATTATAGTTTTATCATAACGGTTGAAGTTATCAACTGTTCACTGATGGAGAATTGAGCGCAAAACTGTTTGTGGCCAATGCAATCCCAAAGCTAGCAAAACTGTGTAGGGTCCGGATGCCATCTTCATGGTTTTCTGATTGCCAAAGCAATCTCATGTATCCTTTAGACTGTCAATTTGAAGGCTATACTCAGCTGCACTGAGTGGTTGCCAGGTGATGAGAACTTCAACCAGAAGTAAAGCATCAAGAAGGAAGCAGAACGATTCAGAATACCAACATCACATTTAATATTGTCGGCTTTATTTCTCAGAATCCTGAATTTATTTCTCACAATTAGGGCTGCTGTTATAGATTATTTTAGTACTCAAGTATTCTAACAATAATTCCTTCGATTAATCGAGTAATCGGATAAGAAGTACTTTTTCTTTATTAAAGATTAAATAAAAGAGAGAAAATAAAACAGGTCTTTAAAAATGAACATATCATTTGTTTTTCTTTTAGAAAAATGTTCATTGCTGAAATTTCATACAAGAATATCGGTGAAAACTAAACCCATTTAGTGCATTTAATAGCACATTACATCAAAATACAAATACTCAAATACTCATGTGTTTTCTTTATGTTTTAGTTTGAAATTTCCCAAACTTTGAAAATTTTTCAGTGTTTTTTTTTTTTGGCCTGAATCTTTTCCTCGCCCCCTCGCTGTTTTCCGCCATTTTTTATTCTGCAGCATCTTCTGTGTTTACCTGTTCGGAGCGCTTCAGCGGGTGGTGCGTCAGTAATAATGGTCCGTGTGTTAAATGGACTAAACGAAGCATCGGGACAAATAATTTGCCTCAATGAATTTTTGTAATAGAATTACTTGAGTAACTGGAGGAATCATTTCAGCCCCACTTACAATTTGGACTTTATTTCTCGCAATTCAAAATGTATTTCTCACAATTCCCAGATTTATTTCATTGGCAGAAATAAACTTTAATTGGCAGGAATTAAGTCAGAAAACCACAGAAAATAAAGTCAGAATTGCAAGAAATAAAGTCCAAATTGCGAGAAAAAAGACGGAATCGCTAGAAATAAAGTCAGAATTGCGAGAAAAAGTCAGAATTGCGAGAAATGAAGTCGGGAATCGCGAGAAATAAATACAGAAAAAGTTAGAATCATGAAAAATAAAGTCAGAAGTTACAATTTAAGGCAAAAAAAAAATGTGTCTAAGGAAATTGGCTTCCTTAGGTTAGTCTTTGTTATGATCAAAGCTTTAAAAAACAAACAAACAAACAAACAAACAAAAAACAGCTTATGGCACAGAGCTGCTGTGTTTTCATAGAATAAAAAAACAGTATGTCAGGGATATGACAAAGTCCGACGCTGATCCAGAGTTTCAAGCAGGTATCGGATCAGAGCATTTTTATCTCGAGTGTTACACGAAACCTAAATCTCTCTCTGATAACTGGCGGATAAGAATGAACAAATAAACAAACTCAGATGCCAGTCCATCTCTCCAACTCAAACCTGGTGCAGAAATAAGCTGCTTCCACTTATCTCTGTAGCAGGTGTATTTGCACTCACACACACAGAGCCACATTAAAACATTTCGCTCTCTCAGCTTTTCTCTTTTTTTTTTTCCTCCTCGGTATTAGCTATCCTTCTTTGTGAATATAAGCAGCCCTCTCTGTCCTGCTCTCTCCTGTTCTCTCTCCCTCCGTCAGCATCAGGACCCTGGGTTTCTCGTCTAAATAGCTTTTCGGAAATCAGGCCATGGCCTTCCGCCTTTTATTTTCATGAAGTATCATTACACATTGCGCGCTGTTTTCAGGACTAAGGCGGCCGAAAGACGAGTGCCGAACGGCGACGACAAAATAAAAGAAGCAGGTGCAAACAGGGGGCGGGCTCTAACCTCGAGCACAATTCAACACCAAGAAGATACGGTATTATTATGCAAAACTGACAGACAGTCAGGCTGATGGGAATATTATAATATAACGTGGAGGGAGCTTGATAGCTGGAAGGAAGACTAGTTCTGAGAGCTTTAATAAAGAGTGTAGTGGGTGGAGCTGTTTTTATAAGATTCTCCATACTGGAAACATCCTCAGCAGCAGCGATTTTGTAGGAATGAGCAATGTTTTTACACTTCACTCCAGGCTTCTGTTATCACGTAATCGACACGCCGAAAGCGCCAGTGATAAATTAACACTTTCAAATAAGGCTGGAGTGATTAAATGGTGTGCGTTGGAGACTTGTCTGGCAATGTAATTAAATTTGACACTGATTCTGCTGTGTGATTTAGTTAATTCAATGTTGAAATAATCTTTCACTGAGCTCTCCTTTATTAATAATATGAAATATGCACTGCTTGGCTTAAAACAAGTTCCGCGATGATTTTGAGTCTTGGCTTCGGACGTACATTCTTTCACTATGAGTTTCATGGCCTCAGTATTTGAATCTGTCTTCTTCCCATGTTTCAGAATTAATGATATATGTTTAAATGCTGATGCACTTTTTTTAAAAACTTTCTCTCAACACTGATCAACTGCTCCAGTGAAGCCTTTGGAGCTAAAGCTGCCTGAATGTGCATATACAACACAACAAAAAAAATTTATGGTTTCTTTACTCAAAATCAATAAGACATTCCAGCTCCTCCACTGACCACAAAAACCCACCATCAGGAAACTTGAAACAGGAAGTGGAGTCGAGTCGAATCAATCATGTTCTTCAGTATGTAGCACTGACAGCCGAGCTTCCACACCTGATAAAATGGTTCAATGGAGGACCAGCAAGCAGTTCTTTTCACACTCCAACAAATGTGCTGAACTCTTGGGACAAGCAGGCCAGAGTATTAAAAAACCCTCAATTTGGAAAACCTATGCTTTGAGGCTTAAACTCAAGTAACTCGTGTACAAAAGTTTGGCTTTGGGTTAAAAGGTTTAAGTCAATACTTTTTTTTTTTGCTAATATGCAGTGAAGTTCTCTTCACATTCCAGCAGTTTTAATAAAATAAGTGCTCAGTTGAGAAACTCCAGTCTCTGTGGCACCACAGGATTTGTAAATGGGAGAAAGACATGGACAACGTGCCTGTTAATTATGTTGGCTGCCTTAACAGTGCCCCCAAACTTGGCGATTTTATTTATTAGATTTGGATTTTTTTTTTGCGATTTTAACAATGAACATTGTCTCAAAGCAGATTTACACAGATAACGCGGTGATTAAGAATGTATAGGAATGCTCTTTAGGTGTAAGTTTGCCCCTAATGAGCAAGCCGATGACGACTGTACCAAGGAAAATCTCCTCGATATTTATTATGACTTGTATCATTCGTAATACGCCACTATAGGAACCACTGATATGATATGAGAACCTGAAGGAGGAAAAGATCTTTCAAGTCAGACCACAGGAGAAACATTTGTGTTGAATGTCTAACTCATTCAAGTCTCACCACTCGTGTTGTTGCGAACGTCTGTGTGAGGTTGTTTTCTGCACCTCGTCATGTCTTTGGCACTGCCCTGAATTGTTCATACTGGGGTCAAATATCTATGCTTGTCGATTATTCATGGACATTTGTCATTCCCTGTCTTGCTTTGAACCGCTTTTAACTGTCGTTACATATCTTCCATCTTGGGTATGACCCCAAACAAGACAAAGTGCTTACTGAAGATGAATTAGAAACAAATACAGCTGATATCCTCGACATATTATCACGACCTTGCTCCCCTCGACATCAAGGGTCCCCAAAGTTCAGCCTGCCCCTACATTTGAAACGACCCTCTGAACAAAGCCAGAGACATATTAAAAAAAAAAAATGTAAATTAATATATGCTTTACTCATATTACATCTGTATTTGATAATAAAGGTTGGCTTTTAAACAAAACTTTCCTTTAGTTATTAATAGAGTTCGATGCACTGATAGTTTTTCCGGCTTACGGTCTGCTGTTTTTAAAAGAGCGGCCTCTGGAGGTGAATCACTGACACCACGCACTGTTTGTTTTTACACATGAGACGGCACGCTGCAGGGAGAGCGCTATATTATATTTATTATTTATAATTTAGTAATTATAAAATGATATTCATGAATATATATATTTCCTTTCGTTATTCAGCACTTTTTAAAAAAAAATTTGTAATTAAGTTCAGTACTATTTTACACTGAGTATTAACCATTAACCATTAAAAAAAACTTTTTCATCCAACCGAGCTATCGGTATCCACTATCTGTCAAACTCTAGTTATTAGCATAGCCTAATTATAGCCTTAATTGTATTACATTCACCCACCAACCATATGCATATATATAAGTAAATAAATGTTTTGATTTCAACAGCAATGAATATTAAAAAAAGTCATTATGATACTAATAATAACACTCGTTTAATATTCTATATATCTTGTGAAAAGTAACGCTCATATGTCTGCACGGTGCAAAACAAAGTAATAAACTAATCTAGCATTCGGAGTCATAATAATTACATTTAAAATCATAATCAAATCTTCACAATAATACTGGTAGTCACTTTGGCACGTTTGTGGCACTTTGACCCGGACCTCCATTAAAGAAAGGAAAAATGATGTGGCCCTCACTGAAGAAAGGATCCCTGCTCTATATATTTCTCTTACAATAACAATGATCTATTCCTTTACTGTAGCAGAAATGATTTCATACAGCAAAGCACATTGTACAGCAATTATTAATGATATGCAATATTGTATAAGGGGAAGCTCTACTACTGAAAATACGATCTAACAGTAGGCATTAATAATACATTGCAATGCATTTTTGGTATAAAGCGTATTTAATACAGTATTACAGCGTATTCAGTAGGAAGAGAAACACAGGGCAGACAGGGCACAAAGCCGGGACAGGATAACAGCTCTAGGCACACATCGTGTCTCCCTGCATCTCTATTTAAAACCACAAACCGCCACGGCTGTGACTCAGTGACTCGGCGACACAACCAGAAAGTGTAATTATTATTTTTTTTATGTGAGCATAACAGTGACAAACTGTGTGTTTTTGGCTGGTGGTGAAGCAGGCGGGCTGTGGTGGTCTGTAATTACAGATGGTTGTCTGATGACGATGCCAAACACTGTGACAGGCACAGCAGAGGCAGAAAGAGAGAGAGAGAGAGAGAGAGAGAGAGAGAGAGTGAGTTAGAGAGAAGAAGAGAGAAAATCAGATTAAAGGAGCAGGATGAGGAAAGTCACAGCTGCTGTCACAACTTTGTCCAGTGTTTTTCTCTTCTAATTGCATTGGAAGTGACCACACGTGTGTACAGACACACACACACACACATGGCCAAACATACACACACAGGCACAATGCCATCATGGGAATCTTAATTGGGAGCGCTGTGTTTACTACATGGAAACATTTTTAGCTGCTTTGCCATAGTGCTGATGGCAGACATTAAAAACTACTCACAGGAACATTTGTCAACAAGTTTTTATAAATAGTTCTTCATAACTGTGTTCATGTGTGTGTGTGTGTGTGTGAGGGGGGCTCATGTATGATACGCTGTCTAGACAGAATACACACAGAGCACTACAAGACAAACAGCACTACTATTAATACTCTACACATAACTTACTGCTAAATCCTTAGGCTAAAGAAATGCTGGCCAAGATCAAGGTGACACAACAGATGCAAGATATAAAATATGCTTCATGTGTACAACGGGTTACATACAGGTTACATATATAACACACAAACGTCAGTTCTGACCTTCATATCGATATTACAGAAAGCTTACAGGAACAGTGAGACGTTCTCTTTGGAAACCGTGGGCTTTATTCATGCTTAGTTTTATTTTATTTCGTTTGTATTTCGGCACATCATCCCATTTCTTGTCATTGCGCATCTTTTTCAATCTGACACACCACAGACGTAGGTTAGTTTATGAAGCAAACAACAAGCGCAGCAGAAGGCAACAAGACGTCCGGGGGTTAACGTGGATGAGACAGAGGGAGTCAGTGATGTAAACATGACTGAGAACAAACACATTCCTGATCATCATCATCTTTTCTCTGCTTGTGTTCTATATGGTGGATGTTCAGTCTGGATACATTCATTAGATAACAACATTTGAATTCTTTTGTATGAACATATTAATATGATGTGAAGTCCAGTTACCAGCGTGACACTAAAACAGGGAGTAGTAATGTCTACTTTTTACTTAAGTACATCTCAACTTCTTTACTTTAACCTGAGTCAAAAAGTGCAGTCAGAACTTCAGTTTTTTAAAACATGAGTATCTGTACTTCTACTTGAATGAAGGATGTGTGTACTTTTACTGTCTCTGGGTCTTACTAAAGTCATTAACTGACTTCACTTTCATCCCGAAGATGTTCAATAGGGTTGAGGTCAGAGCTATATTGCAGGCAACTCAAGATCTCCCACTCCAAACTGTATACACTATCTATTCATGGAATTGGCTCTGTGCACATGGGTTTTGTCGTGTTAAAACAGGTTTGGGTCTCTTAGATCAAGTGAAGGGAAAATCTATTGCTTATGCATCCAGAGACACCCTATATAATTGTGTGCCTCCAACATTGTGACAGTTTAATGGAGAACCACATATGGCTGGAAATGGCTGGTTTTCATATACCTTTGCTTTACAGTGTATGTGTGCGTCTATATATATATATATATATATATATATATGCCATAGGGCCATGTTTACTGCTGCAACTGTTACTGCTGCACTTGAACTCAGTTTCTGTGTTTACTTTCAGATGTTTACTTTCAATCTGGGAGAGTGACTCATCATTAATAAAAAAAATCCTCTATCCCAGTTAACGCTGATAAGCTCTGGGTGTGATCCATCAAGCCAAAGCAATGCAGTCGGGCCTTGGAGTAAATACCCAGCCTGTTGTAAAGTCATGGCTGAGTACTATATGAGAGGATCTACAGAGCAGTTCAGTCATGCGGTTAGACCATCATGCAGTATATAGTACATGTCTGCATGAGGCCAGAGCAACACATTATACTTTAAACACTCAGTACGAGTGCAGAGCGAGCTGCTTAAAAAATAGATGGAATTTTATGGCGGCGGTTTTGTCAGCACCGAGTGGCTGCTTGTTCAACATTTGTGCTTGAGTACAACTGATGCTTGCTTACTTGAGTGTGATGTTTTCAGTCGTTATCACTCGTATGCAGGCTGCTGAATAGCACCGCAGGCATTATGCAACTTCCTTTTTTCCGCAAAAAAGCGTTAAAAACCATTTAAAACAATTTTTTTTTTTGTCACAGTGTGAATGTTTGTAATTCGCCACCATGACATGCAACGGCAATATTCGTGCAAAGCAATTAGCACATACATGATTTTGTGTCATAATGATGAACGGCATAACGATGAGAAAATTGAATTCGCGCATACTGCGACTTGGTAAGCGCGAGATGAAATCGCTGTTTATCTTTGTTAGGAATCGGTGATGTTCTCAGTCTCACAGCATCTTTGCTCCACATCTAAATCATGCATGAGGGCCTCTACCATGGGTGATGCATTTAATCATTCTATCAAAAGTCACTTAACAGCCGACTTATTTCTGCAGAGCTTTTAGATGCACCACTGGCAGCCGATCGATATCTACCCAGAATTTCAATCCACGAGAGCTCCGTGGAACATGTATAAAATGCGAACTCATGCACCCTGTTGTGTTTGTAACGCACTCTTGTCTCCAAATCAGTCTATCAAGATGTAACGCACTTTCCATTTCATAGAGACTTCATTTCCACTGTAGGGATGCTTGTCGCTGCAAAGAAAAGTGCACTGACGCTTTAAATGTGATCACAATGAACACAAATACACAATATATTCACTGTCTTGTGCTTTTAAATAAACTCTGGACTGTCTACATGCCTTCAGTTTCACAGACATCCGTGGGAGTTTGTTGACTTTCTAAAAATTAAGTACAGCAGAGGGAGTGCATGCGGTGTTGACTGGAGAAAATGGACGATTTTGGAAAAAGCAATCCTCTCTCAGAGTAACTCTGAGTGATCAATCAAAATAATGCAGGGCGAGACAGGACAGGGATTTATTTATTTGTTTATTTTTATAACTATGCAGAGGTGTGGAGGCTGATAGCACAGGACAGGATGAAATGCCGAATTGTGAAAAAAAGCTGGTGGTAGAAATATCTGAAATACAATCAAAAATACACTCACCTATATGACACCGATGCGTCTCTCTGGCAAAGTTTCACTCGCCCTTCCGCTGCCTCTCTCTTAATCTCTTCCATTGTTTGTCCCATAAACCCGCCAACGTACACATCGATTTTTACAACCTCAAGCAACACGTCATACCCAGATACAGCAATTTTCTATAAAACAGTTACTTCGGCCCTGTCCTTGAATGCAGTGACAATAGGAGAGTACAGTCACATGACTCAAAAAGCAATGAAGAAAGTACAAAATGATGTTTGATCATAAGCACGGTGTGACCATGTCCTCATTCTTCTGACACAGGTAATGCTGCTCCAGAAATGCTGGGAAGTACCGTACTATCACAGAGGACGTTAACATTTTTACATGGTTTCATTTGCGCTGAACGAAATCATTTGAAATGGATGCATGCAATTAAAAGGTTGAACAGAACGTTTCGTTTTTTTTTTTTTATTATTATTTCTTTGTAGGCACCGAAAGCCGCTAATGCGATATTTTGAGACGTCTGTGCGGAGCGAAAAAAATCACTTTGAAAGACATTTGTTGACCTTTATCAAATCTTAAGTCTTGGCAAATGCAGCCAAGTCACACTCGAGTTCCAGACAGGGAAGGTCAAGCGGACGGGGTGTGTTATCAGAGCTGTAATTTCAACTTGGCAACAGAGTGTGTGTGTGTGTGTGTGTGTGTGTGTGTGTGTGTGTGTGTGTGTGGTGCCTGCATGAGGCCTGGCTGAGGGGCGAAGGATTCGAAATGGCTGTTGATGCGAGTCATTGATATTGACAAGCCGGGCTGTTAGCATTCTGCATGTTAGCTGGTGAAAGTCACTGGGATTAGACTCATTAGATCTTACATTGTGGCAGTCTTCTCCACTGACAACTGCTACTAATCCCCTCTGATCCCAGGCCACCGTCTATTCCTATAGTATAAATACACCTCTCTCTCTCTCTCTCTCTCTCTCTCACACACACACACACACACACACACACACACACACACACACACACAC
>JAAIIK010000133.1:1570142-1582991 GCA_014706435.1 Silurus glanis | reverse complement strand
GAGAGAGAGAGAGAGAGAGAGAGAGAGAGAGAGAGAGAGAGAGAGAATGGGAGAGGAAGGGGGTGGGGCTTTTAGGGTTAGGGGTTAACTCCAGGAACACACACTTTGGTGTGGCAGTAAACATACCACGTGTATGAACCGGTTATAAATCAAAAACTTGCGTAAAAGAAAATCTAAACACATTTGCAGTAAAAACAGTGGTGTTTTTCTGGGTTTAGGAGACGCTGCTTTAAAAAAGAGTGTCAGGAGAGAAAATAAAGCACCTGTAATTAATCTCCAGCAGGCCTTCATTAGCCTGCATAAGAGCAGCACAGATTTGTAACACTGCCCTTTAGGGATCAGACAGAAACACTGCTCTGTGGCAGAGGCCAGGACAGATTAATAAAACACAAAATGCAGCTTAGTTGTGTGTGACATAAAGTTCAGCTTTACTGAAAAAAATGCATACACCTCACCACATCTCTTACCTACCATTACTATCCTATACATTTCATTAAAAGCACAGTTCTCCTGTGTTTATCTCTTGTATAAAAATCCCCCATTTCAGTAAAAGCTCTTTAGACAATACCTCAATCCACTGTAATCGACTGGAAGCACACATTTCCTCCAGATATGGAATCTGCTGTGTCAAAGTTGAGCGTCACTGCTTTTCTTCTGCCAGGCGTAAAGATGCTGCAATAAAACGTTTCCTCTTTCCAAGCAGACGTTTTTTTTTTTTTTTTTTGGTCTGCCTTTAAAATAAGGCTCTTTCTTTAGGGCGCTCTCAGGCTGAGAAAACACTCATCAATCAGCGCCGACAGACCAGAAAGTTGTGCGTTCAAACCCGGCCCATCCCATAGAACCAGTCATTACACTCTACGTGTTTACTCACAATGACTACAAACCGATCATTACATCCGTCTCTATAAAAGACCAGCACAGAAAAGCAGCTCGTTCTGAAAGCAACGGCGTGCGAACGTCGTCTACAACACTGGATCTCGGCAGTCTTTTCACTCAGTGTGAAACTAAAGCACTGATGTGGGCCGAGTCGACCTGCAGCACACTTTCATGTCGCACAAGAGGAACACCAAAGAGGGATGCATAATAATACAATACGCCAATGGGAACGGAAAACAAACAGCAGAGACATGAAACGATGACCTGTGAGTTGAGGACAAAAGGAGAGCCTAGCCCTTCCTCAGACTTTCAAACACACACACACACACACACACACACACACACACACACACACACACACACACACACACACACACACACACACCTACGGAAGTAACTGCTTAACCGACAAGGCAGATATATAAATTGTACCATTTTCAATAAGGACAAAAATCACAATGAAATAAGTTTTCGCATTCAACCTTTTATTCCCCCACTTTACTGAATTACACTGAAAACGACACTTTCCAAGTCCCTTTTTGTAATTGTTTGATACTAAAAATACTGGCAAATGACCTTTTTGTACAAGCAGGGTTATATACACGAAGACAAGCTCCACTTCGAACCACTCATGTTCCATACATTAAAATCATGTAACACGCAACAAGATGTATTCTGTGTATTCACTAGAAGTCGGCCAATTTATCAGGCTAATTTTTGGTATTTTGGTATGGTATGGTATTACCATAACAGCAGGTGGCAGTAGTCTGTATTCGGAATCCAAACAAGGAACCCGAACGGCTAGAACTTTGAATATATAAAGCAAGCAGCGTTTACACCTGCCGCGCTCATTACTAACGGATTTGTGTATATTTGTGGATTCGCTAATGGATTCGCTAAGCTGAATAGCCAATAGGAATTCTCTTTCTTGCCGCGAGATTTTCTCCGGCGCCGAATTGACACGATCACCCCCGAAAAACAGCTGACGCCCTCCGACTACAGCCAACGATGAAAACAGAAAAAAACTACCGATGCGCCAAAAAAACCCTGGCATTGCCTGAGGGCCGACCGCCAGCTTGGTGTGTCCCAGGCTTTAAGTTCTTATCCTGCGATCTTAATCTACAATTTTATATTTCATTGGTTCAATATGATGCTACTTTTGGAGAGAGAATGAGAATAATATTTGGAGATACAAAGCGAGTCAATCTTTGGAACTGTATTGTTATCAAGCCTTTAACCAGCTGTAGTTGTGCTGTTCAATAAATGTTTCATTTAAGCAATTTTTCTGTATCAGGTCTTAATAAATTTACTGTAAGATTTTTTCAGATGTAGAGGGAAAAAAGAAAATCGGCCGAAGCATATCGGCCAAAAGAATCGCCATATTATATCAGCCACCGGCTGCCCTGATAAACCAACATCAGTGGACCTCTAACATACACCATATATCCAAACGGTTAACCGATTCTCCATTCATTATCTTGTCCCTTGCTTGAAGCCAGACTTCAGAATAGGCTTTGATATAGACCACATTAAAAAGACTACATGAAAGACTTGAGCAGTGTGAATGTTGAGACAGTTGGTCTGTTCTCCAGCTCTACGGCACGAATCCGGCATTGCTCTGGGAAAACATTTCAAGGGGCATCATGTGTGACATTTCTTAAAGTGACAGCACTGATATAGAGTCCATCTGTGCCTCTCAGATCCTCATAAATAATTATAGAGGCACAATGCAACTGATCCCAGGTGAGTACTCTGAGCAGCCCCTTTATGTCCTGTATGGATCCGAGTCCTTGTATCGTGTGCTTTCTTTAGATAAAGTGTGCCATTACTGCAGACAGATCTGCTTCTCTGGCTGATTTATCCATGAGATGAATCGACTGAGATATTGCTCTGGATTAGAAGTAATGGCTCAACACTGCTGGGTGTTCAGTTTTGTGTTGAAATTTGATCAGACCTCATGAAATGAATCCAGGTTTTTGTGTTGTATTTTCTGTTATTCAGTTCAATGATACTGTACAGGAATTGGATATTGGCCCCCAAAAAAACTTCATAGGGAAGTAAGTGAGTCACAAATCAGGCCAATTGATTACTAAGCATCAACAAATATCAATACACAAAACACTATATCTCCCCCCCACACACACACAACGCTTTCTAATATCGTTCAGATTGCACCTTTGTAAGGGTTCAATCGCAGTATTGACTGTGAGGTTGAAATGAACTGAATGTCACTGCAGACCCACGTAAAGGAGTCACCTTGTTGAGAAGCATATTGCGAATATTTTTGTGAGTGAGTAAGCACAAAGACGGCATTCGCCAAAACAGCCCGGCTTTGCTACGCGTTTTATGAGCAATTAAACTGGAATTGTAAACTGTAAACGCAGACTGCGTGGTAATTATGATTTCCTCAGTCAACAAAATTATTCTGCCATATGGACAGAGTAAAAATATGAACCTGTGAGCTGTTGGTGGTTTGCATCTTGAGTTTACCTTATGGGTTAAAACATGCCCTGTTTTTTTTATTTCACTTAAAAACCTAAGTACTATATATTGATTATGCCAATCGCTTGGGATGGAACACTTGTGAAAACATGATCGTATAATCAGTATTTTATAAGCATATTCTTTCATTAAGAACCTGGTAAGCAAATCTTCTTCTTTTGGCTTCTCCTATTAGGGGTCGTCACAGCGGATCATCCATCTCCATACCCCCCTGTCCTCCACGCCTGCTTCTTTCAAACCAACTACCTGCATGTCTTCCCTCACCACATCCATAAACCTTCCTTTTTTCCTCCTTCATGGCGGCTCCATCCTCAGCATTCTTCTACCGATAAAACAGCTATTGCATTGGCCGGGAATCGAACCAGAACCTGGTAAGCAAATATTAACCTGAAATTTGACTCTGTTGCCATATTGACTGAATTACAGCATGTTGCCTCAGAGTTCTTTTAGTAGATGTGGTGTTACATACAAAAAGAAAAATTCTTAATCTGATGCTCCTTAGTATTACATCATGATCCCTAGATCCCAGACCTGTTGGACTAGAATCAGCTAGAATCTGGCTTTTTTTCTCCCCCCAAAAAAGGGTGCTGTTGGGAGTGACGAGGATGGACAGGATTAGAAATGAGTTTATTAGAGGGACAGCGCATGTAGAACGTTTTGGAGACAAGGTGAGAGTGGTGAAATTGAGATGGTTTGGACATGTGCAGAGGATGGACATGGGGTATATCAGTAGGAGAATGCTGAGGATGGAGCCACCAGGAAAGAGGAAAAGAGGAAGAACAAGGAGGAGGTTTATGGATGTGGTGAGGAAGACATGCAGGTAGTTGGTTTGAAAGAGGCAGATGTAGAGGACGGGGGGGGAATGGAGACGGATGATCCGCTGTGGCGACCCCTAATGGGAGAAGTCTTATCTTAAGCTTTTACTGCAAATTTTGTGTACATTCGAAGCTGCTGTTTCTGTAGGAATATCACACTGGCGCAACAGTAAAGCTGATGGATTAGTATCACGCTCTGCTACTATGATGTCTTGGTGGTGCTGGTAAAATACATGCATACTTTAGAATGGAGAAGACCGTCGGCAGGAGAAGAAAGCGCCGCTATTAAGTGAAAGAATACAGCCGTGGCTTTCATGCTTGCAGAATACTTTCTCTGGTGGAAGAATATGAGTCATTGCGAGAGAACAGTAGTCAAATAATGTCTGTGACGGAAGCCGGCTGAGCGAGTCTTTACTCAAGATGCCTGTACCAAGATGCCTGTAATGTGGTCAAAAAAAGTTTAGAAAAATACAGAGGAAAAAGCAGTTCTGCAGAATTCAACACTGGATTCAAAGAGACGACTGCTTTCTTTGTGTTGGCCTATATTGTTGTGAAAGAAAGTGAGAAAGAAAGAAAGAGAAAGCGAGAGAGAGAGAGAAAGCGTGCGAGAGAGAGAGAGAGAAGGAGAAAATGTGGGTGAGACAGAATCTAGGCCAAGCAATAAGTTGAGCACTTCTTCCTCTTAAGCACGTTAATGGGATTTTTAAATCTCCACTCACTGATGATAATACATAATATAGTAAAGCACACTGCTCTATATCATTTCTGGCATATGCCTGTATATATGAAAAATTGTTAGAGTAAAGATTAAAAAAAATGAAATGTGCATATCAACGCAGATTCATTTCAATTACGCGCATATTAGTTGAACGCAGGACTGGTTGTGCTGTAGCTATGAGATTCTACTACTTTGCATATGTAGATAATTGATTGTACATCATATGCACGGCTGTTTTATATGCTGTTATTTGGCACGAGGAAAAAGATAGCTTAAATCTAGTATCTTGCTTAAAGAAATTCATAGGAGCAGGACAGAAAATAGCGGTGCTGAACGATACCTTTTATGTCGAACCAACACACAAAACATGGTTTAGCACCAGACATTTCTTGCAAATCACAGTGATCATAGGTAAATACGCATTCTGGCATCTGATTGGATATTGGCTCCAGGCCAAAGCTGCAGTAAATGCCCCAAATCCCTTCATCACTATATTATGTGTAACACCAGTCATGGAGGAAAATGTACACTTGGTGCAATAACAGAGATAAACAAGAGGACCAATATGGTCTAGTAGACACACACACACACACACACACACACACACACACACAAAGTAGACTTTAATACAAAATAAACAAGGTGTACTTTAGGACAGGGCAGGAAACCAAACTAGTCATGTGGTTATTTGCGGATAATCCAATTCTTGCCTGTCAAGTACTAATCACATACTGTACATACTGAGTAGTTTTGAAGTAACCCATAGTCAGCAACATTCATTCATTCATTTTCATTTTTTCCCCCTGTTAGGATTCTTGTGGTTCCTGTAGTAGGACACCAGTCCATTTTAAAGCACCACCAACACATTTGCACACGTTTTCCAATCTTCCAATTCCCAGACAATCCAGACGAACCCACAAACAGCAATTTCCAAAGGTGTGAGTTGGCATCTACTGTACACATAAGATGATGTGGTGCCACCCAGCAGTCGCAATGACCTTATGTTTATTAATGAAATTACAATCAAACGACTTAAACCTTTCCATTGTAAAGATTTTTTTTTACTATGGTTATACGAGGATAACAAGGTTCCCTGGTGGTCTAGTGGTTAGGATGCGGCGCTCTCACCGCTGCGGCCTGGGTTCGATCCCCGGTCAGGGAACCTACCCCAGCCATTAGGGTTGCACAAGCCTTAGTGCCGGTCCCAAGCCCGGATAAATGGGGAGGGTTGCGTTAGGAAGGGCATCCAGCGTAAAAAAACGTGATAAATCAAACATGCGGATCATGAATACGGATGATCCGCTGTGGCGACCCCTAATGGGAGAAGCCGAAAGAAAGTTTGGTTTATACGAGGATAAGAAAGACAAGCAGAATTACCACGTCAACTCAAAACGGACCTGGCTAAACCGCACAATGGAGGGAAGTGAATTCATGTATGAATTCCTCTTCTCATTGTAAATATTTAACAAAAAGCTATCTTGTAGGCGGGTCTGGAAAAGGTGGTGAGTAAAATGATGCCATCCACCCCCACCTGTGACTAATATTGAAAGTTATGTTACAAGTAAGTACTATACAGTATACACTGATCAGGCATAACATTATGAGCGGTGAAATGAATAACACTGATTATCTCTTCATAATGGCACCTGTTAGCGGGTGGGATTTATTAGGCAGCAAGTGAACATTTTGTCCTCAAAGTTGACGTGTCAGAAGCAGGAAAAATGGGCAAGCGTTTGACAAGGGCCGAATGAGTTTGACAAATTGTGATGTCTAGACGACTGGATCAGAGCATCTCCAAAACTGCAGCTCTTGAGGGATGTTCCTGGTCTGCAGTGGTCAGTATCAAAAGTGGTCCAAGGAAGGAACAGTGGTGAACCCGCGACAGGGTCATGGACGGCTAAGGCTCACTGATGCACGTGGGGAGCGAAGGCTGGCCCGTGTGGACCGATCCAACACAGGAGCTCCTGTAGCTCAAATTGCTGAAGAAGTTAATGCTGGTTCTGATAGAATGGTATCCGAATACACAGTACAGTTTGTTACGTATGGCTGCATAGCCACAGACCATCCAGAGTGTCCATGCCCGTCATAATGTTATGCCTGATCGGTATATGTACAAAAGTTCACCTGATTATATTATTTGGTATGTATTTTTTAAACATTGTCCTCCACATTTAGAGCCATTTGCTAGAATAATAATCTCCACTCTTTTGAGAAAATCTTCCTTTAGATTTTAGAGTGTGCTTGTGGAGATTTGTGTTCATTCAGCCACAAGGGTGTTAGTAAAGCCAGATAATGCTGTAGGTGTTCATCCGAAAGGTGTTTAATATGGTCGAGATCAGAGCTCTATAACAGGCCATGCAAGATCTTCCATTGTTCCAATCCTTGTAAACCGTAACCTCAAGGAGCTTTGTGCACAGCGACATTGTCATGCTGGAGTAGGTTTGGCTCTCCTAGTTCTAATGAGGGGAAAATCTGATGCCAACACATTCAGAGACATCCTATACATTTGTGTGCCTTCAACAATTTAGGTGAAGAACCACAGGAACAGTTAGGTGTCCCAAAAAGTTTGTTCATATACATTTATAGCATTTGGCTGATGCCTTAATCCAGAGCAACCTACAATTATCTCATATAGTATACATGCAAAGGCTGAGAAGCTTTTCCTTAGCTCATTCTAAATGAGTGTTGACTATGAGTGACCGAAAAAGAAAACCTTTTATTCTGAGCTGCTCAGACGAACAACCCCCAGCCTCCAAATCCAGTGTGTGATGCAATCCCTGTCTCGCACTATTTCTCACCATCTTACTCTTGATTAAGGAAACTTACAGAATGGGCATGTGTTCTCTGCTTTCATCCTGCAGTTTAGGAGAAGTGGTAATGTGACACTTCATAGTGAGTATAAGCGAGAGACAGGCCGAGACAAAAAGAAAAGGAAAAAAGAGGCGAGAGCATACACACAGCTGTTTGGTGGTTACAGCCAATCACAACACTGATAGTCATGAGTGAGAAGCCCCCTAAAGGGAAAACGTAACAGAGAGTGTAAGAGAGAGGGAAGAGCTGGGAATGGGTGGAGGAGAAAGAGACACAGAGAAAGATTGGGAGTGACGTTTTGAGAGCAGCATCTCTTTCTCGATGGATAATTGTGTTGGAGGAGACATTCGGGCACCGAGGCCTCCTCAACATAGGAGCTGGGTAAAATTAGTGTCAATGTTGAAATCTCACTTTAGCCTCATCTGTGTGTCTGTGTTTCCTTTTCATAGAAAGGTGTTATTCTGTGGGATTTCATTTTTTATATCTCAGTCAGGTGTGTATTTATATGATTTGTAGAAGCCACTATATATATATATCTCTCAGTAAAATATCAGTAAAATATTGGAGGTCAAATTCAAATTCAGTCACACACACACACACACACAGACTGAATTTGCCCTCGAAATTAGGACATATTTTAAAAATGCTCTATGGGGGAAATATTCACTATACAACAAGCTTTTGTTTTTAAAGGTGCACTTTTTGCTATATTAAAATTTGTTTCTAAAAATAGAACTTTAGATTTCCTGTTAACAGATCAGATAATGAAAACGGATCTAGCTAGTTTCTTCATTCTCGCACGCTTCCCTATGTTTGTAACCGCAAATTAGCTCCCTCGACGTCGCGTTTGCCTGGTTTTCTTTAACTTACACTTCTAACACAGACACACACACACACAAAAAACAAAACATTTGTGTTAAAATCACACAAATGCAATAAAGATAAATAAATAAACATCGATGATCATCAATTGCTGAAGATCATTTAACCGAGGGCATTTGTTTAAAAGCCCCTGGCTGCTACTTTGCCTCTTAATTCCTATGAAAGCGGTATGATGTACTTTTTTACACATGACGTTTACATTCCAGCATGACGTTTGTAATGATGTAATAATGACAGTGTAATCGGTCATGTTTTGTTGTTCATTAGACCTAAAAAAAAAACTTGCATTTTCACATGACTATATGCTTCTTTATAGTTAGTGCTTATATTATACAGTAAGTATTGTATTAATATTGAGCGATTCTATTTCTAGTTAGTTGTTTGCACCTGTTCATTTCCTCCTAGCATTGGGTGCTGTGAAGTTCTTGGCATGCTCTCCGCCTCAGACAATCCTTTAATGTTCACTAATTGACTCAGTCACTTTTGACACGTGGCTGACACGCAATCTCTTTAGCTGTCTACCCAGGTGCGTGTGCACTGTGACAAAGAATAACGCGCAACGCAAACAAGGAGCACGTCGCCGGGTCTCCGAAGGAACTTCAGGCGTCTCTGTTTGCTTTGATCAGAGGCGCTTAGTTGACAACGCTGCCTTCGGGGATCCGTACTGTACGACTCCGAAGTGCACTGTACGTAAATGACGAAAGAGGAACAGCCCGAAACACGCTCAGGGAAGAATTACTGCAAGGTGCGAGGTAGAAAGTTCCACCTGTACATGATGCTTAGCTTGCGAAACTTAATTCGTTTGAGACTTCTCAGCGTGATCCTCTTGGAGCTACAAATAAACCCCGAAACTCTGGATTGCTTGGACTCACCTTAGGCTGAGAGAGAGCTGCTGATCCTTTGATTGGAGGAGGTCAGCTACGGAGAAGCTAGCACTGCCCAGGAAACTGCTCTGTGGAACACAAAAGGAAAAAAAAAGGCTGCTTAAGAACCCAGCCACATAATATACAAAATGCATTATGCAAATATAATCCATTCAACAAATATCCTAAAAAGCATACGGCTTATGCAAACGCTGCACTTTGCTTAGCAAATATAAAACAGCACTTCACAGCAACAGTAAGTCTGAAGCACAATTCAACACTGCTTGCAAACACCAGAGCATGATGGAAGCAGCGTAGGAACTGGTGTGAGCACAATTAAACATTTAAACGGCTTTCTGCTTCCCGGTGGCCAGCATTTATAGTACACATTCTAGCTAATACTTGAAGGAAAGGATGAAATGCCGAGCCGCATTACAGAGCCGCGTGTCAGTTCATCATTTGAATGTGTGCTATTGGAGGCTTTGAAAATGAAAATGCGAATACCTGCTCAGGTCTAAAGACTTACATGAGGAAAATTAGTATGTGGCAACTGAAATGTCTGAAGATGGACGTCTTGAAACGACTTCACAATCCCACAAACTAAACATGCCACAACAAATTTTGCCAAAATATGAAGTATAGACTGACTCACTGTGAGAGAGCACATGCTGTACAAGTCCTACAAAAATATTCAATATTATGACCCCAGACCCCCAGGAAACAAAATATAGCACAAATTCGGTGGTGGCATTTTCTCTGTTTATGCTTATAAGTAACAAATAGCATGATGTGCGACCTCAGCTTCAGTACAGAACATGTCATATTTGACACGAAAATCTATTTTTTTTGTTTGTATAAATGTCTACGCCAAAACACATTCATGATAACCGCTAAGTGAATAAAATGACAGCAACCACCCCAAAACCCAAATTAGGTTTTCCTGTGTTCTTTTGCTAACCTAGGTTTCCATCCAAACCCAATTGATTTAACCGTGTTATTTGTCTGTGTCATATACACTCTATGGAGAAAAGTTGACTCTTACACAGTGCCTCGATGATGCTGTGGAGTTCAAATGACTGATTTTTATTATATGTGGAAGAGCTACGTATGAGGCCTATCAGAAAACACGTCCATGCTGGTTCCCTTACGCTGGGCACAGTAAGGTAACTAATCACATGGTACTATTTATTCTATATTCAACTCTGCTTAAAGGTATGATACACTATACTGTATGTACAAAAGTATAGAAACACTTTTCCAGCCATATGCGTTTCTTTCCCACAAACCACACAAATGTCTTTGTATGCGGGAGCATTAAAACTAGAGGTTGACCGATATGTGTTTTTCCCTGGCCGATGCTGATATTTAGAAATCAGGGCAGCCGATATATGGCCAATATATGATGCCGATTATTTTTGCCGATTTTCTTTTTTTCCCCTTCACACAGAAAATTGCTTAAATTAAACATTTATTAAACAACACAAGCCTCACCAATCTGTGCACTAGTTACCAGGTGCTGGTACCTGAGCCTACCTGCAGCCTAAACCACAGATGGTTAAAGGCTCGCTAACAATACAGTTCTAAATGTTATTCTCATTTTCTCTCTCTAAAAGTATCATATTTAGCCAATGAAATATATAAGGCTAAAATTAAGAATGAATAGTGAGAACTTAAAGCCCGGGACACCACAAGCTGACGGTCGGCCGTCTGGGAATTTCGGCTGGTTTTGACTGTCAGTTGGCTTTAGTTTTGTTCCACACCGTTGGCCATAGTCGGACTGCGTCAGCTGTTTCTCGGCTGATTCTGCATGTCGAATCAGCAGCGGAGCTCGTGAGCGGGAAAGAGAATCCGATTGGCTAATTAGCTTAGCGAATGAGCACACGAGAAAAACATGGAACAAGCTTGTCTCATTCTTGCTCTTGTCTTTGCAACTTAGCAGACATGATTGAGAAAAAGCGACACGAAATCATTAGTAATGATCGCAGTAGGTGGAAACGCTGCTTCCTTTATATATTTACAGATCTAGCTCTTCCGGTTTCCCTGTTTGGATGCCGAATACAGACTACTGCCACCTGCTGGTATGAGAGAACATAACTCTCTCATACCAGCAGGTGGCAGTAGTCTGTATTCGCACACGAGCGCAAAACGTTCACACATGATTTGGTGCGTCAGATGCGCCTGCATAATAATCAGCCTGATATGCAACACAATCGGCCGATGGTAATTAATTTAAAAACCAAAAAACGGCCCGATTCATCAGCCGGCAGATCAATCGGTCGACCTCCAATTAAAACTTCCCTTCACTTCAACTAGGGGAGCCAAACCTGATCCAGCATGACAATGCACCTTTGCACAAAGCCAGCTCCATGAAGATATACTTTTTATGGGTTGGAGGGGAAGCTCTGGCCTGCTTTAGAGATCTGACCTCAACCCTACTGAACACCTTTGGGATGAATGTGAACTCTGACTGCACCCCAGGCCTCCTCACCTCACCTACACGAGTACCTGACTTGACTAACACTCTTGTGGATGAATAAACCTCACATAAATCTCCTCAAGCACACTCGAAAATCTAGTGGAAGATTTTCTCAAAAGAGTGGAGGTTATAATAACTGCAAACGGGGAATAAATGTGAAATGGGATGTTCAGAAAGCACATACCAATCTTATAGTCAGGTGTCCACAAAATGTTGTGCATACAGTATACTTACTGTTAACTCTAAAAATCAATCCTTCACTTGAAGATGTTCACACACCTACCTAACCTCCTGAAATCTTTCAGTCAGAAACCTTTGAGTAGTAGCTTTACCTCAAAATAACAGAAAATTTTACCACAGCAATTATTATCAACAGAATAAAAATGGATATATGCAACCCCCACAGTAAACCCCCTGTGTAACTTGTCACCACAGAAACAATAATGTATTAGATTGAGTATCAAAAGTAAGTGCAGCTGTTTATTAAATTGATAAACACCTTCTGAATAATCCCGAATCAGGAACTCAACAGGCTGTTTGAATCTATACACACATTGCATTGAAGAGACACTTCAATCTACCAATTTGCATAATGCAGTGTAAGTGCAGCTGGAAGAGGTGAAGAGATGGCACACGAGTCCCTCGCACTGCCGCAACAACAGTCCCGGTCGGCGTGGTGTTCGGCACGACAGTCCACTGGGTGGCAAAACAAGCAATGGCACTTTTACAATACAAACAAGGACCCGTGCTTCTGTGCCTGTTCTCTTCCTCTTTCTGTATGATGACTTCCCTGTGATGCCTGTCACTGCTACACAAGCTCATGCAAAAGCAGCAGATTAATCACTACAGCTCTGTGCATGGACAACACCTGGCAGCTGGTGTGTGTGTGTGTGTGTGTGTGTGTGC
>JAAIIK010000133.1:1540018-1554382 GCA_014706435.1 Silurus glanis | reverse complement strand
TATATATATATATATATATATATATATATATATATATATAGATTATGAAAAAAGCCTGGAGCATGAGGGAAGAAATATAAGAAGAGGAAAAACAACATATTTCAAATTAAATAAGAGCAGCAATGATAGGCAACATAATTCCCCATTGGATAAAGGTGAGAGAAGTGAAATGGAGAGAGAAATCCAATCTGAGGCACCTCATTGTAAGGAGAATGATCACAGAGAATAAAGAGTGTCAAAGTGTAAAACCTGTTGGACATTTAGTTCTCATAGCTGCTTTTGTGTAGCCAGAAACTGAAAGCAACTGAATCCGATACCATGCAATAGCGAAAGGGGACGGTGTGGCTGCAGGTTCTTGGATTGAGCAGGAACACACTTTAATCCACTTGTTGAAAACACTAGAGTGTAGGTTTTGCTTAATTCCAGCAAAAGGAAATCTGCAGCCTGAACGAGTGCATATCAATCAATGATCAGTTTCTCAGAAAGAACAGAACGTCCTGTCCAAGAAGATTCAAAATATGTCAAATTTAGTTACTTGATTGCTATAAAACCCAAAGTTGATGTTGGACCTGCACTGAACTGCAGAGAAAGTGTCAGGAAATGAGCTGGGGGAAGTAATGACTAATATAGACCACCCAAACCCACAGCCGCATATGTATATATTATCTGGTTGATCCGTCTCTCAGAACAGGTGAGCAGAATACAGCAAGCAAGCAGAAAAGCTGCTGTATTATTTATATTGCAAAATTTCAGGTGAGCTGCATGTTAATATGCATATCATTAATATGTAGTAGATGAATAACACAAATCACGTAGTTGAGTTAAAGTAGAGGTACAGTAGGGAAAATATGACTCCAGTAAAATTGCTCCCTTTGAACTTTCACTTGAGGTAAAAAAGTACAAAAGTATTTGTATTTAAATGCACTTAAGTAAGAAAATCCAAAATACTATGATTTATTTCGGCTATAATGTTCCTATTATCATTTTCGACAAAAGACTCTTTGCTTAATCAACTCGTGTGAAAAGACTCTAATGTTACTCTTAGCACGCTAATCTATTAATTAAATAAAATAAAAATGATTAATCATACACTGATTGTTATCTATTAAAATGATCATGAGCCCAGAAAAAATCATGCAAATAAGGCCACAGGTGTTGTGACAAGTTTCTTTCATCATTTATTACCCTCTAAAAGAGCTGCTTGCTGTTGAACTGGTACTAAACTATAGGTTCATGCTAAGTAAACTTTCTTTCGGCTTCTCCCGTTAGGGGTCGCCACAGCGGATCATCCGCATGTTTGATTTGGCACATGTTTTTATGCTGGATGCCCTTCCTAACGCAACCCTCCCCATTTATCCGGGCTTGGGACCGGCACTGAGAGTGGCTGGGGTTGGTTCCTGGACCTGGGATCGAACCCGGGTCGCAGCGGTGAGAGCGCCGCATCCTAACCACTAACCACTAGACCACCAGGGGACCTATAGGTTCATGCTAAGTAGATACCAATCAAAACAAGTTACCCTGTACCAGTACCCTGATTGGTGGCCTGCTGCGTCGGTGACCGGTTCCGTTTTTCTCCTCATAAATAAAAAGGATTAAAGTAAAATATTTGAATCTGAAATGTAGAGAAGTTAAAGTCTCCACAAATGGAAATACTCGAGTAAAGTACAAATATGCGAAAAAGCAATTAAAGTACAGTAACGAATTACAATGACTTCATTATTGTCCACTACTTAAGTGCACCTCCTTCAATCCTGTCCAAATCAGTCATGTCAGTCCTTTTTCTGGACTGCATGTGCAATTTGTCTGGTAAGAGAAAACCCCAGGTAAAAAAAAAAAAAAAAAAAAAACAAAAATAAATAAACACCACCATTCATCTGAATTGATAAAGATTTCATTTTATTCTGTGGGGAAATGTGTTTTGCACTGGTAAAGACTCTCCCGCTCAGTTTTTATTCGTCTTCTGCTGAAACTAAATTGAACTCAAGTAAGTGGCGAAATATAAAACACAGAAACATCTATTTCTATGGTCATGTGACCTAATAATTTAGCATCCGCCATGCAAATTTCTACCTCCTGATCACCCTTTATCACCATAAATTGTGCTAGAACAAACATATATTTTTTTTTTACTTGTTTTTTTCGACACACTTCAAAAGACACGTACGAGATGTGTGATCTTTCTGTTTTTCAGTAGTTTCTCAGCGCGTGTCTAAGATGTGGTATTTTGTAAAGACGGCAGCGTCAAGAACCGACGTATTGTACTGTCATCGTGTTGAATCGTTAGGTGCTTTTACGTGCTTTGGATCAGACATCGAGGAGCACATCGTGCTGGAAGGAGAGATACACGCTTCTAATAGAAACCTTTCATGATGGAACAATGGCACATGAATACGAATACAAGGATGTCGGGTTACTTCTTAATTACCGGCTCGTCTCTGTCTTTGGCTGAGTGCCGTATCTCGGGCCGAGAGTCGAACACATGCTACACGCTACAGGAGGCCAATTAACGTTCCATAAAAAACAATGGCAAGAGACTTTCTATGTCTGCATCATAACTTAACTGAATATGTTGATGTAAGCTGTTGTAAAAGGAAACCGTTTAAACAGCAGAGAATTCTGAAAACCAAACACCCATCCATGAAACGAATGAGTTTAAGTGTGAGGGGGAAGATAGAGAGAGAGAGAGAGAGAGGGAGAGAGAGAGAGAGAGAGAGAGAGAGAGACAGAGAGAGAGAGAGAGTGTGTGTGGGTGTGTGTGTGTTTTATGTGATATGACTGCAGCACAGGGAGAGATTATGCAGAAGCAAAGCAGCACAGTAGCATTTATTCGGTTTGTGAGTGTGGTCTGTGGGATTCAACCATGACAATACTTCTGAGAAAATAAAGTCTCAAAACGGATTAGCATGCACGCACTTTGAAAAACATTTAGCGTTGTACATTTAAATAGTCCATACCCAATAAAAAAAATTACGAAAATGTAGATTAAAGGTATATGTGATGTAATAAATGCGGTGCATTCACTGGAAAATGTTAAGATCCCCATCACTTCCATGATGCACCTGTACCGCACTATAAAGTGTGCAAAATGAGTCTTATCATTGATACAAGCACAATTTACAAGCCTTTGGTTTGTCGTCTTCACTGTTTATCCTACTGAGTGCTCCTGCATTAACAGAACACTCATTTAGAATCCAATTAGAATCTGAGAGCTCACATGTCATTAATTACAAAGGTTCAAGTATTTATTTAAACACAGTTATTTTTTTAAAAAAAATCCCTAATTAAATGCCATTTTGAGGCTGGTGTCTCTTCGATTTGTCTACGCCGATTAAACAGAGAGAATATGCACAACTTATCCATGATACATCGCTTTCATTTTCTGTTTCCACACTACCGTCTTGTTAGCATGTGATTCTAAGGAACACCGCATCCTTACCTATGCAGGAATCCTGCATGACCCATACATCCCTGTTAAGTCCACATGCACCAAAGATTGTACACATTAATGCGACGGAGTAGCGTCCACATTTGCACTACAACATGCAAACATCAGCACAGGGGCTTTAGCTTCTGTTCGCCTCTGATGAGGAAATAAAGGAGTGCGGAGGAGTTGCACAGCCTGAAAAGGAATTCCCTGCATGTGCCTGCATGTCATTCCTTCAACCAGGTCTTTAGCACCTCCTTCTTTTCCCTCTAACCTCCTTCTCTGTGTGCTCTTACCTCATCCCGTACTCTCCTCCTGCAGACGAAGCAATCCAGACAGCGGGTCATAATCTCTCGGTGTTTTTAGAGCAAGGCTGGAGACATGCTCACATCCTTAAGCATGATAAACAGTCTGTTTCCAGCACATCTTCAAGAACAAAAAACATCTTGAATGGATTCACAGGAGGCATCAAATTTTCATACCACTACGAATCTATTTTTCGGGCCAAACGTACAGCAAGATTTCCAATTTGAAAACGCCAGATGATCGAAGACTTTGTAAAAATCCACACAATAAAAATATGAATAAGTGTCATTATTGCACAAGAGGGTTAATTGCACTAGAATGGTTATAGCCTCAAATCTGTAACTTCTGTGACTGTATCTTCTGACATCCACTGTAAATCCTATACAGACACCCTCAAACACACGAAAGAGTCCATTTTCGAACCAGAAGTGCCTTTAAGATCAAACTCCATGGGTTTCCCCTTAATCATGGCTCTCAGTGTGAAGTTTTTTGGAGAAATCCTTTTTCGTCCAAAGTATCCTTTCACGTTCAGAGGGCTCAGAGTTCGGTTCCACGATCTCCTGCCAGTCACAGTCAGCTGTTAAATGTGGTTCCCAAATGTGCCATATTAAGAGCTCTTCAGAGGCCGAGCTGTCCTCTGTGTCATAGCAAAAGCATATTGAGAACACACACACCCACACATACGGAGCAGTCTGCCAAATAGGTCACACACACACTACAACACTGGCTGCATGCTCGAATAAAACGGATGCCACACATCAGCGTCGTATTAACCTCCTGCAGGCCAAAGGTCAGCATGTGCAGGCGTTTATTAGTCATTATCTTTTCCTTCAGCCTTCAGCCACTTCCGTTTTCACAGTACTCACGTGATCTGTGCAGAGCCAGCTGCCTCACACACACACACACACACACACACACACACACACACACACACACACACACAAAACACATCGATGGAGGTTCATGTTGATCAAATGCTTATCTACTGACTGCCTCAGCTGCTCAGACACCTCCCTTACCACACACACACACACACACACACACACACACACACACACACACAATGAAGATTAGGATGAGCTGAGTCACACAGTGGTTGAAGTGTCTAAATGGAGAATGGACTGCATTCTTGAGATTAATACCACAAAATAGTGTGAGCAAAGCTAAGGCTCGTCATTTCTGAAGAGAAAATTGTCGACCTCTCAAGAAAATGATTCGAAATAAGTTTCAAAATGATCGGAAATATGTTTTCAGGCACCAAAAATAGCACAGAGGAGGCATGTGAAAATCCTGCAGGTGAAAATGGCAACATTGTCTAAGTGTAAATTATTAAAAAAGAACAACAGTGAATATAAATGCATTCGTATTGGGATCAAGTTTAGCATTCGAATGTATTTGTGCTTCTTGAACATCCTGTTCTAAAACCTGCTGTTTGTTCTCTCCCCTAACAATCAAAACTCTTCGACTACAAGACAATCATGTGAGATGTCATGTTAGAGGGACAGCGCATGTAGGATGTTTTGAAGACAAGGTGAGGGACGCGAGATTGAGATGGTTTGGACATGTTCAGAGGAGGGACATGGGGTATATCAGTAGGAGAATGCTGAAGATGGAGCCACCAGGAAGGAGGAAAAGAGGAAGACCAAGGAGGAGGTTTATGGATGTGGTGATGGAAGACATGCAGGTAGTTGGGTTGAAAGAGGCAGACGTAGAGGACAGGGGGGTATGGAGACGGATGATCTGCTGTGGCGCCCCCTAATGGGAGAAGCAAAAAAGAAAAAAAAGAAGATGTGAGATGTGCTGGTGTACAGTTGCCATTTAAATCCAATTTATAAATTGGCCGACCATGGCATTACAGACTGAACATGATCAACGTCATACAGGAACAGTTTTGGCTGGAGTGGTTAGGTGTCCACATACTTTTGGTCACATTGTGCATCAAATATAATTTATAAGGGGAGTGGATATATGTAAATAATAATGCTTAAGAGGGTCGAAATAGCGTTCTTAATATAAATGAAATCCAATTTGAGCCAAAAAAGTGAAACCAAACAACCAATTTGTTGACGCTTTTACCCATTCGCACATTTAAGGAGGCAGCGGAATACGTTTTAAACGGGAATATATTTATAATAAAGTACATTTTAATTCGACATTTCCGATGGGTACGGTTTTATTTTCGTTTCACGATGTGATTCTAGAGTGAAGATTACAAGTTAATATTAAATGAGGTATTTGTAAGTCAGTGGAGTTGAGAATTCAACGCAAATCCAATCATTTGAAATAAATTAGCATGTAAAACACGTAAAAACAAACTTGGAGGGTTTCTGCTCCAAAGAGACTCTGTTAAAAAAAATATGATTGTATCCACAAGTAAATAGAAACCCCTGGAATAAAGAACTGTCAACATGCCAATATCACAGATCCAAGACACAAGGAGGAGAAATCAGCATCACACGTGTACCACAGTCCTGCAGCAGCACTGACACCTGCTCCGTCAAATTTAAGGCAGAATAAATCAGCGGCTGTGCTGTCAGACAGAGCCATCAGTCACCCTGCAACACGCTCTCCTTAAAGCCATTTATATAACTGTCATTAATTTGCTACATCAGATTTATGAACGTATGGAGCTAGACTTACAGTAGATTAATTCTGACAAGCACACCAAAGCCTTTTCACAGGCAATGAAGCGGCCACCAGCATGGTCACCGGGGGAAGAAAATCCTTATAACACGAACACGTAGAGAGAAAAATTTTTTTCTGCTTTTGCAAATGAGTGTTAACTTAGTATTATAAATCAGAATAGTGCATTAGCCACTATGGAAACAATAATGCAGACAAACAGTATGTGTTTCAATAGAGAGAGATATAGATAGAGATCTTCTTCTTCTGCCGGCATCATGAATGATAGTTTAAAACTCTTCCCTTATATTCAAACCTATTCCTTCATCTCGATCTCGGAATATCCTGGAGGATCTTTCATAAAACAGACCTTTCTCAAGCTTTCTACAACCAAGTCTTTTGAGTACATTTTCCTTTTGTTCGGATAGATAGACAAACGGACAAACAAACAAAGCAATCGATCAATGATCCAATCATTACCTATATATATATTATCCAAAAATACACACATAAGTACATAAATGTGCAATTTGAGACACCATTAGCTTGTTCCAAAAGGCAAATAATGAGGGGAAAAAAGCAAATGTGTCCATTCCTAGTGGTGAATTTCATACTTAAGTGCAGCATGTAGAGAGATTGAAAGAGACTACAGTAGCACATAACCTAATAATTGGCTTATTTGAATGCAACTCAAACTACATTTTAAAACATTAGCGCACTAAACCTGACTTTTGAGATTCCTAATTTGTGAAATAAAGATTTAAACCAACCACAAGAGACGACGTTTGTGGCTCCTGTTTTTGAAAATGTTGATAACTGGACATAAAATAAGCATAAAATAAACAAAAAAAAAAAGTACAATAAAGCACACAATCTGTTTATATGTTAGTCTAGAGGGTAAAACATTAATGTAGAGTAATACAAAGAAAAAATATACAAAGTTCCCTATGGGCACATCTACATCCATCTTTCTTTTTTAGAAATAGTCATTGATATATTTTAACAGCGCACGCATGAGCCGTTGTTGTTTGCCATTTTCCAAACTCATAACCATTAAACTTACTTTCCTCTGCTATCACAATGGTACACGAAGCCTCTCATTGGCCAGTGTGGGTAAACACCCTGGCATATGATGCAGTCATTTTACAGATTTGAAAACAGTAATTTCCTGTCCAAAATGTCAGCCCCAGGGTTGCCAGATTGGATCGACCGTTTGCAGGCCAATTACTGTTTAAAAAAAACAAACACCCAATTCAGTAAAAAAACTGTCTTTACAAAATGCATTTTTGCCAACTGAAACTTTAAAAAAAAAAGTGATGGTTATAATGAGCAATCAATGATAAATCAGCCCGGAGCCATTATTTCTCAGCCAAGAATAAAGAAATAAAGCTAACCAATCTGATAACACTGAAATGGCTATGCAGCAGTAGTTAAGGAAGTTAAAGGAGCCTGATATTTACTCCATATACATTCACAGACACCTGACCATATGATTCATACTGTATGTAAACATGCCATTTTTAAACATGCCGTTCCATTTAGTTCCCATTTGCTGTTATAATAACCTCTACTTAGCTGGGAAGAGCAGGAATCCACTAAATGGAGATTTGTGCTCATTCAGCCATAAGAATGTTAGTAAAATCAGTTACTGATATGGTGTATCTTACAAAAGTGAGTGCACCCCTCACATTTCAGCAACTATTTTTGTATATCTTCTTAAAGGACAATACTATAGAAATGAAACTTGGATATATTTTAGAGTAGTCAATGTGCAACTTTTATAGCAGTACAGATTTACTGTCCTCGAAAAAAGAAACCAAAATACAGCTATTATTGTCTAAATAACTGGCAACAAAAGTGAGTACACCCTAAGTGATAACAGCTGTATGTTGTGTAATCATGCAAAGACACATTCATCATGTTCATGTTTTGGTCTGCTTGACAGGACCATACAAATTTGTGTATCTTGTATTAGAGCATTAAAATGTAGTGCTTTGAGTACAATTCTCTCATACTGGATGTTCAACATGTACCTCAAGAGTCTCTGAGGATTTGAGAATTAGAATTGTTGCTCTCCACAAAGATGCCGAGGATATAAGAATATCAGTAACACCCTAAAACTGAGTTACGCTACAGTGATCAGGGTCATGCTGAGGTTTTCCACGACAGGTTCCACTCGGAACAGGACTTGCAAGCGCCAATCAAAGAAGTTCCTCGTGCTGTGTGTCAGGTGCAGAAGGTGGCTTCAAAACACAGACACATGAGTGCTGCAGCATTGCTTTAGAGGTTGCAGAAGCTGGAGGTCTGCTTGCCAGTGCTCAGATCATACGTCGCACACTGCAACGAGTCGGTTCTTCTGAAGCTGGTTAACGAAAAAAAGCCAGCAAACAGTTTGCTGTCCAAGAGCATGAATTACTGGAACCATGTCCTGTGTTTTGATGTGACTTGATGAGAAGATAAACTTGTTTGGCTCAGATGGTGTCCAGCATGTGTGGTGACACCCTGGTGAGGAGAACCAAGAAAATTGTGTCTTAACTACAGTAAAGCATGGCAGCATCATGGTCTGAGGCTGCATGATTGCTGCTGGTACTGGGGAGCTCATTGAGGGAAACATGGATTCCAACATGTTCTGTGACATTCTGAAGCAGAACATGACGCCCTCCGTTCAGAAACTAGGCCGAACGGCATTTTTCCAACATGAAAATGACCCCAAACACACAACCAGGATGACAACTGCCTTGCTTAAAACGCTGAAGGTGAAGGTGATGGAGTGGCCATTTATGTCTCCAGACCTGAACCCTATTGAGCACCTGTGGGGCATCTTCAAGCGAAGATAGAGAAGCACCATGTGTCTAACATCCAGCAGCTCCGTGATGTCTTTATGGAGGAGTGGAAGAGGATCCCAGCAACAAACTGTGCAGCTCTGGTGAATTTCATGCCCAGGAGGATTAGGGCAGTGCTACATAACAATGGTGCTCACACTAAATATTTACACTTTGGACACAGTTTTGACATGTTCACTGAGGGTGTAGGTGATGTGAGGAGGCCTAGGGTGCAGTCAGCATTCCAGTTCAAGCCGAAGGTGTTCAATAGGGTTTGATCTCAGATCTCTATAACAGGACACTCACAATCTTTAACGCCAACCCATGTAAAGCATACCACACCATGACCATGCTATACCATACACCCTGAGTGCTTCTACTACAGGCAGTGTTCAAGGAACGAACTTAGAATCAGTCTAGCGTCGGATTCACCTGTGATCTGTTAATACAATTAACCACTAATCTGTCTGAGCTGGTGATACCGTTACAATCAGCAATATGAAAGAGTAGTGAAAACGGAGCTGTGGAATTAAATTCCCAAATGGAAAATCCATTACTAGATTGATCCAGGTAAATCCTGTTTTTGGAGACCTGGAATGAGATTTAGCAAGAAGAGAGGTTTCATTTCAAAAAGGAATTATCAGTGTACATTAGAGAACAAGTCTCTTGTGTTCTGGAGTATAACACCACACCATATTATGAATCTATCCCTAGAAATAAAGTGCTAACTCAGCACTTGAATCCCGAGCTAAAAGCTGCTTTTCTGAGTCGGTGTTTCTGTGCTTGTTCTCATTCGCCTCAGGGCTAAACTGCATCTCCTTGCGGTTGCTCTGTGAAATCAGCATTTTTTTTTTTTTCTTCCTTTTTTTTAAATTAGGCCGAGTGTTTAGATTTACATGACTGCATTTAATTGGCATTGCTGTTTCGCGCTCTGAAGGCCTCCTCAAGGACGGCATTTATTTATTTCACAGCCAAATATCCACCCTAATAGCCTTCCATTCGGCAATACACTAGATAAATACGTTTCCGTTAATACGGTGCCTTGCGCAGGGTAGATAGAGCAGCTGGAAAACTGCCCTAAAGGCCTATGATATAACCCATATTTATTCTATATATACTGTATCATACAACATTCATACTTGTACATAACTACATCATGTCATTTGAGCATGTTATCTCCCGACATCTATGCACAATCTTTTCACAGTACATTGTATATTAATATATATATACTTATATTATTACCTACTTCACCTTCTGTACATTATTCACCCTCACCCTTGTACATATGGACCCCAAACTCCACTGCTATTTATTTATTGTACTGTAAATAGGCCACTTATGCACTTCTGGTTAGATGCATAATGAATTCGATTGGCTATATACAGTAGCAGAAGTACATTGAATGTATTGAAATTCAAAAAGAGAAGGAGAATACAAAACATAAACACACAGATATTAATAAGGTAGAAAAAACAAAACATGAAACAGCCATAAAAATCATTATATAATTATGTTACATACGGTATACGTGTCACACCACACACATATTCGTTCATGCCGTTTCCCCTAAGTCAGAGAGACCACTCCACTCTGACTCTTTGCCTTGTAAACTTCAGCGTCAAGCCTCGGCTCTGTTAACACTCCAGACAGACTTTGCATTGAAGAAAAAAAAAAAAAAAAACAGTCGATTTAACTGTGTTTTGTTCAGGGCCCTCCGCAGCCATCCGCCCATGTCTGGGCGTAAAATTGAGCGCCAGCTTTATTTTATTTGAGCGCCACATTTGTCTAACAACTCGCAGCCGACCAAGCTAATTCTCTCTCTGGAGGCCTGCCACACGCTGATATGTTGGCGCTATAAAATCCTGCAGCAGGGTTCCAAATAGCTTTTAATATTCCATGCCACAGAAAAAAAAAAAAAAAAACTTGACCGTCCTTACCGGCGCCCTGTTAACAAAATAATTCACCACTTTTCAGCTCAATGGCTTCAATAGAGACTACTTTAACAAGAAGGGGTTTCACTGTGCTACAAGAATGCATTTTGGAGACTTTCAAATATTACATGGAGCACAAAATGAGAATATTGTCACAATTGGGGGGAAAAAAAAAAAAGAAAAAGAAAGAAAGAACCCGGAGCGGAGACAGTGCGGCCATTCGCAGGGAACTCGATCTTCTTTCTCCGTTCATTTCTCCTCTTAAATGTTTGAAAAGGGAAAAAAAATTATTACACTCTCCAGGACGGGTAGGACATCTGATAATGTTGAACAGACTCGCTAGCTGTCGAGGCAAAGGAATCCAAATCGTAAAAAAGATTTGACAATCGTAAATATAAATCACTGGCTCACACCTGGAACAGGAGGGCGGTAGGAAGGGCAGTAATAGAGTGCTTATCGAGGTGATTCCATTTAAACATTTCTCATATTTATACAGGTTCTTCTCTCAAAAGGATGACACAAAAAATACAATGAAATCGCCTTTAGGTGTGAATTGTGTCCTGACAAGATCTGACACAATCAGTCAGAGAGACTGTTCCCAAAACAGTCATGAATACAACCTCACATGTTGGAACGTACGCTAGTCTGGAAACTAGTGAGTACATTTCAGTATGTAGTACAGGTCCCCAACTTACGATGGTGTTCTGATGACCCGGTGTTCGAGACATGGCCTTACCTACTCAAGAGCCTTTAAAAATGGTGATCAATATGGGGTAGTATACTGTAATTTATTAATGATTTAACAAATAACAGTATATAATGTAGCATAACAGAGCAATTTACACTTCCGTAATGTATAAATGTACAGTAATTATGTAGATAGAATAGCCTTTATTTGTCACATATACATTACAGAATGGTAAAATTTGTTCTTCGCATATCCCAGCTTGCTCAGAGGCTGGGGTCAGACCGCAGGGTCGGCCATGATACGTCGCCTCTGGAGCACAGAGGGTTAAAGGCCTTGCTCAAGGGCCCAAGAGTGGCAGCTTGGCGATACCGGGGCTTGAACCCCCGACCTTCTGATCAGAAACCCACCACCTTAACCCCTGAGCTACCACTCCCCTAATTCTCGAGTGGAGGGCGGAGCCAGACGGGTTCTGTTTCAGCAAAAACACAGAAAAAATAAGCGCACTAACCGAGACGATTGACTGCTGGCAAGAATAAGGCAAGAGTAAGGCAGCCTACCAATGTATTGTAACGCATATATGCCGCTACATTTGGCTGCCATGTAAAAATTACAATATTTTTACAATTTTGTCTGATCGCTATCGTCATTGTAAGATCGAAAAATCGCAAGTCGAACCATCGTAACTCGGGGACTAGCTGCAAAGTAAAAAAACATTTTCCAGCACTCTAATTTATAACTAATAGGTTATTTGTGCTCAAATATGTATATAGTGTGGTTTCCTCTTACTATTAATTTTTCCTGTCTCTTTCGAAAATACAAGGAAATAATAAAGTCCTCTGTCCTGAGATTAAAGTGACCACTGACTATCTGAGTTTTGTTATAAAAAACTAATCAACTGTTTACAGTGGAGGATAAATTAAAAAAAACGATGAAGATGGATTTGGACTGTAATTAATATAAACAGTCTGGTAGAATAGCTCAGGGCTGCAATTGCTATGAACAGCTTTGCATTCAAGTGTCCATCAGTGATCATTTGATAATCTCAACAATGATGACACTATGATGAATAGACATTCAGTGTCAACCTATGAGGATGGGTTCCTTTGAGTCTGGTTCCTCTCAAGGTTCCTTCCTAATAGCATTTCCAGGAGTTTTTCCTGGTGACTGTCGCCACTCGCTTGGTCATTAGGGACAAACTTATGGGGATTAATTAACAAAGCTAAAATTTATATTCGCAATCTATTTACTTAATTAAAGCTGCTTGGTAAAAGCAATATACAAATAAAAATCCAACTGAACCTTTTGATCAATCAAAATCATCAGTTTAACAGGGCTGTGGAGTAAATATCATTAATGAATTAAGACTTTGGTAACAAGTGATACATGCTTCTTATTTTATTCCACTATTGCTAATTAATTAGACAAATTTTTAGCTAGCAAGAATAACGCCTTCATCGTTCAAGTTTATTTGTATAGCGCTTATCACAACGGACATTGTCTCAAAGCAGCTTTACAGAACTTTTTATCCCTACATCACACACTTACTTGGATTGTTCAAGTTCTAACATAGTTTCACAAAATGTTTGACAGAGGAAGGTGAAAACAGTAGCAGTAGATTTTCTGTACTTTGTTAAGATCTGAACAGAAGCATCAGACTCAGGTAGGAGGTGTGGCCTAATGTTTTACAGTTAAAAGGTGGCTTTGTATACTAATGGAGAGTGTGTTAGAGAAGTGAAGGAAAGAGTGCAGGCAGGGTGGAGTGGGTGGAGAAGAGTGATAGCAGGAGTGATTTGTGATAGAAGGTTCTGTAAAAGGGAAAGTTTATAGGACTGTGGTGAGACCTGTGATGTTGTATGGTTTAGAGACAGTGGCATTGAGTAAAAGACAGGAGGTGGAGCTGGAGGTAGCAGAGCTGAAGATGTTGAGGTTTTCGTTGGGAGTGACGAGGATGGACAGGATTAGAAATGAGTTTATTAGAGGGACAGCGCATGTAGGACGTTTTGGAGACAAGGTGAGGGAGATTGAGATGGTTTGGACAAGTGCAGAGGAGGGACATGGGGTATATCAGTAGGAGAATGCTGAGAATGGAGCCACCAGGAAGGAGAAAAAGAGGAAGGCCAAGGAGGAGGTTTATGGATGTGGTGAAGGAAGACATGCAGATAGTTGGTTTGAAAGATTCAGATGTAGAGGACAGGTTATATTCTATATTAGAACACAGTAATATTCTGCTATTTTATACACTTCTACTATACACTGAACGGGCGAGCTATAAGCGTCCTTGGATGTAGATTCTTTCTGAGCTATGAACAGAGAGAAAGTGTGAGGTTTTTCTACTATATAGTACAGCTGATGGGAAACGAGAACAGTGGGCAGCACTGACATTAACCATGTTATCTGTCAGACCTAATGATTGTCTTTCAGACATGACCTGAAATATACAGTAGGTGAGAACATAAAGCACTGGGGATGTAGAAATGCCTTAGAGGAAGAGGAGGACTGATTCAATCTGCACGCTCTCTCTCACACACACACACACACACACACACACACACACACACACACACACAC
>JAAIIK010000133.1:1501166-1524871 GCA_014706435.1 Silurus glanis | reverse complement strand
ATATATATATATATATATATATATATATATATATATATATATATATACATATAAGAAAGATTATGATTTTGCAGCATGCTTTATAGTTTTTGAGAAAAGTATACACATTTTACCACAAGCTTGTGCACAAAATGAAATTATGATTTCAATTTAATGATGATTAAATTTCTATTTATTTATTTAGTGCAATATTTTCTTGCTGTTTATTTTTTATAAACCACGGACAGAGGTTACATAGAATTTTGCATTTTCACTATATATATAATCTAAATAGGGTTAATTCTAAATATAATGGCATCATATATGTTTACTATAGTTCATTCAATTGTTACGAATCTATCTGTCAAAAAGACCCCAACCAGGAGTTTGTTATGTACAGCATCCATCTCCTATCTCCAACCAACATTCCATTCACTGCTGTCTCATTTATACATAAATCTTCAAATCCACAGAAAAAAAAAATAGGCTACTATTTGGTAGTCATCATTCTAATCATTCGTAATCATTCTAAAGACACTTTTTGTCAGGATGTTCAAAATTCTCTCCCACACAAATCCTCCGAAACAGGCTAAAGCTCTTTACTCTTTCACAAAACAGCCTATCAAAGCTTTGTGAGTGCCTGTGGTGCCGTACCATCCCTGCTACCGACCGATGCCAATGCTAATGTCACGCTGCACTCACCAGCATGCCTGCAGCAGACAGAGAGTGGACACGCAGTGCAGCTCAGCCAGATGATGGATGCGGGGATGGTCCAGTTAAAATGTCCCGAATCAAAGTGAACAGTGAAGCTGTCTTACTTTCTGCTGTGGTGCTGTTTACTGTGCAGCAGGGAATCTGCTCTACAGCTCTCTAGTCTGCTTAATGGACCCTCCTCACCACTAATGGCTGGAGTACATAAAAAATAAAAAAAATGCTGAGCTGAGTTTCTGTGTGCGTGTGTGTGTGTGTGTGGTAGAAAATCGCAGGGGTGGAGGAACAACTTATAGATGTCCAAAAAGCAATCAACATGCTCGAAACACACACACGTACAGTAAATGTAGTCATGTATGCATATCTTCAGACTTTAAACACAAACACACACAAACTACCTACTTTTATTTATTTATTTATTTATTTATTTATTTATTGTGTTTGATGTCAAATCCCATGGCTCGTCTCCTCAGAGAGACGTGGACATTTTTAGAACGGGATTTTCCCCAAAATCCAGCAGATTAAGAGGGCAAAATACTTCTCCTTCTATAAACACAGACACACACACACACACACACACACACACACACACACACACACACTTATTGCCATAAATGTCCATAGACATGACTTCTGTTCATGCTAGTACCATACTGTACTTATTTTAACATGGCCCCTGGTATAATTACGCTGCTGTGTGAATGTCCACACACACACACACACACACACACACACACACACACACACACACACACACACACACCTGAATTTAGGCTCTTTATGAAAAATGTATGCCTGCAAAATGTACTTTCAATGAATCTGATTTTACAGCATTCCAAAGCATCAAAATTTCAAAATAAAAATACACACACAATTTTCTACTCATCCTCCAGACAGAACATCACTTAATCAGCAATCACCACCAGCACACCACACTGCTTGCACATTTCCTTAGAGACCAGACAAATATTAGCTTTTTGACTCACTGCTTGGCTCACCTCCTTCTCTCTTTCCCTCTCTCTATCTCCTTTTCTCTCTCTTACCCTTTATTGTATCTGAGTTCACTATTTCACTAATTTATTGCCCCATACCTATTCAATCTCTAATTTACCCATGTCCTTTTGTCCTTCCAAATTGGCTAAGACTGCATTTTTTTTTTCATTCCATTGTTTCATTTCTTTTGCAAATTTTATGGTTTGCCCATTTTTGCTGACATGCTTTGCTTTTAAGGTTGGCAGTAAATATTATTAAAGCAACACTGAAGGGTCAGAGAAGAGGGGGGAAAAAACAGAAAAAGGCAGATGAAAGGCAAATTATGAAGACTGAATTAGCACAAAGCGAGAAAACGTTTGCTTTCCACATTCATTCTAATAAATTTGCAGAAAATGTGTGCAGTTGCTTAGAAAGGAGTGAAGGCAGACAAGTGTGTATTTAAACACAGCGTAGCTTTAGAAGTATGTATTTAGTAATTTTGTTTATTTTAAGTGAAGGGGCACAAAAAGTTAGGAGGCAGCGCACAATGGATTCATAACCTACAGACCGATGCTGACAGTATATTTATTTATTTATTTTTTTATTTTTATTTTTTTTTATTTTTTTATAATTTATTTATATTAAAAATGTTAAAATGGAAACAATCATATCAGCTACTATAAAAGATAGTCTATCTGGCTGATCATTTGAAATGAATGATTGTTTTACTTGCACAACGCTCTGTACCGTGCTACTGCTACTACGTGCTACGTTTTTCTCTGTCTCATGTTGTCTCTTATCTGTTTTCTTTATTTAATTTATAAGCGATGTAAACTTGAAAGAAAATGCAAATAATGATAATAGATTTAATACAAAAAAGGAAAAATGTCAACACTTATTTGTTTTTGTGTTCTCCCCCCCATGTTGTCTCCCTGATTTGACCACCGGACATTTACATTAATGGCATTTGGTAGATGCCCTTATCCAGATCGACATGTCCCATTCATACAGCTGAGCAATTAAGGGCCTTGCTCAGGGGCCCAAAAGTGGCAGCTTGGTGTGACTGGGATTTGAACTCACAACCTTCGGGGACAAAGCGTAATTCCTTAATCACTAATCTACCACCTCCCAATTCCCACCCATCAAGTTAAATCAAGCGGCTTTTACTGCTCTTTCAGCCATATGCAGTAGAGTACACAGTGAAATTCTACAACATTCCTGCAGGGCCAGGGTGATACTGAAAACAACATAAGATGACACAAAACTAAGTAGGAAACGAGATATAAAGCAGTGTCAGGACAGCACAAACCAGTACAGTAAATGTGTTATAGTGCAAATAAATTGTTCATATAATAATAAATACTGTCCATGTAAACACTGGTGGTTTAGTAACCATTCCAGTGAAGATTGAAAGGTTTAAATGTGTACGCATGTATCTGTATTAGTCCATTTCCATTGTATTGGGAATTGAATGGCTTTTGGGGAGAAACTATTACATGGTCTGGACACGGTCCCAAAGGCTTCATTACCTCTTTCCAGATGGCAAGAGGATGAAAAGTGTGTGTGAGTGTGTGTGGTCACATGTAGCTGCCCCCTTGAGAGGCTGAAAATTAACTTGCTTTCTCCAGAACACTTGAAGCCAAGCTTTGCATTATTTAAAAACTGCTGCTCTTGCTGCATCATAGCACAGGTTTCCCCTCAGGGAAAAGCACTATCTACTCTCAAAGTTTGCCAACATCCTACCAATCCCACGCACCTGTGGTATTGGAACATCCCATTATAGATTTCTGCAATGAGGTGCTTCGCTCTTCAGGGAAGGTTTTTCATTTGATTCTAAACTGTGACCGTGCTCAATCAGCTGCAAGAGCACAAGTAGGTACAGGCACTAATGTTAGGTGAGAAGGCTTGGGGTTTAACCCAGTGTTTTCCATGTTTCCATGTTTTCATGGAGCTCACTTTAACAGGTGCATTTGATTCTGTACAATTGTGTGCCTCCAACTTTGACAATAGCTTGGAGAAGAATTACATATAGATGTGATTATCAGGTGTCAAACCTTTTGCAACACAGCATAGAGTGGGTGGGAATTAACGAATGAAATATCATGCTAGAGCAGCTTTGAGCACCTTAGTTCCAATGAAAGGAGACTGTATTGTTACAGCGTAAAAAGAGTGTGTGCTTCCCATTATCCAGCAACACACACCAATGGGTGTAAAAGTCATACATGCCTACATGCTTTGAGACAGAGCATACATGAGCTCACCAGTGTTCACTACATTAGTTCGCTAGTATTGCTGTGATTGACAGAGTATGCCCATCTCACCCAAATAGCACAGCCAATTTAGTTTTTCCTCCACAAATGGCAGTGACACCTCTATTACAATTGTAGTGAAAATTCTTTTCTGTTGTGCCACTTCAGAGCAACCCTTCAAAAAACTTCAAACACAATTCAATTATATTGAGTGTTTAGTAAAAGGTTTGGGTAGAAAGAAAATGGCCAGTTTGATACAAACCAGATGCTGTTTTTCTCTAATTAGTCCAACAAATCAATGGACTGACAAGTTGTTTTATATACTAATTTCTGTTAAAACATTTTTTTGATATGAATTGGCTATCAACAGTCCCTTAAGGATTCACTGGCTAGTTATTAAACTGTTTCAAAAAGGCTTCCCCATATGTTTTCTTCAAAAAAGGACACCCAGAGAATCATTAAGGACATCTGTCTAGTAATTCCTGCTTTTAAACTCTATGCATATAAGGGGATTAAAGCGATATAACTCTGAACTGCAGTTTATAAGGTACTAGATTGGTGTGCCCAATAAACTGTTAATTCAATATATGACTTTTCTATTACTTTTTCCACTTGTGAAGAAAAAGCCTGAAGACAAACGATATATCCTTTAAGTTACCACTTTTTATGGCAGCTTGTTAAACTGCTGTTTATAGGTTTAAGTTTAATATGTGTATAAATTGGCTCGTAAAACAAACAAACAAAAATCTGAAATAGGCCTATTATTCGGGAGAAGCTGAAGGTTGTAAATGCTCCCAGTTCTAAGTTTTCAGAATCCTGCAGTGTCAAGTGTGTATTGTACATCTCGGGTCTATCAATCACCACCGCTTCTGTAGAATCTCTTCCGACCGACACAAATACTGAGCTCGTATATGCTGCTGTATGTACAGTAACTTTTGTTTGACTAAAAGACAAGAGGCAGAGCTGGAGGTGGCAGGAATCTCTGGAATCTCATTAGGATTTTCATTGGGAGTGATGAGGATGGACAGGGTTTGAAATGACTTTATTAGAAGGACCGTGCAGGTAGGACAGAGACAAGATGAGAGAGATTATGGTTTGGTCATATGCAGAGGAGGGACATCGGGTATATCTTTCGGTAGGAGGCGCTGAAGGGCAGGGGGAAAAGAGGAAGGTCAAGGATGAAGTTTATAGATGTGGTGAAGGAAGACATGCAGGTGGTTAATTTGAAAGAGGCAGATGTAGAGGACAGAGTAGTATGAAGACGGATGATTTTCTGTGGCGCCCCCTAATGGGAGCAGCCGAAAGATGATGTATGGTATCTTTTGCCACACCAAAAGTCTGTGCTGTTCCACAGATACAGTCTTCCATTTGTGCTACACGATTCAATAATACAAATGTATACAAGAAAAAAAAACAATTCTTTACAATGAAGCATATATTATGTGTGGACCCGGAATGCCCTCCCAACACCCACATCCTGCCTTTAGATTTATAGTTCATTCTGACTTCAATATGAGGTTTGTGCTATTTTTATTGTATATACATATAGCAGAGTATTCCCATTTCCAAAGATACACTGAAGTAACCTGAAGACAGATATCCAATAAATGTGATCTGTGCAAGGATCCAGAGTAGCATAATGTATCTATGTGTAATGCTGCCAATTCAAATAATGACAAAGGCATTCATGCACATGACTGCAGTCCAAGAGAACGCACCTGGAAATACTCTCTGAATGTGAATCATGGCTTTACGCGCTACCTGCGTGCGGGTGTCACCAAACCCTCCCTGTGTGTCCAGCTGTTCTTGGATATCTGAAATGGTGAGCGGCGTCGTGTCATAGAGAACTCGGTGGAAATTGGTTCAACTTAAAACAACATAACAAATAAGTTATGGTTGCCATGTTGAGAACGACTGATTGACAAACTGCCGTCAGTAGTAAACTAGCCTTCCCCATTCTTTTGTAAAACATTAGCATTTTATTCTCACTGATGTATAGAAATTCTTGATTCTTCCAAGCATTTGACAATTTCTCCTGGGTTTTTCATTTCGTCCATCAATCCGGTAGAACAGATGTGCATGTGAAGTGTGCTGTCATGTTTTTATGAGCCAAGCAGCCATGCAGCATTGACGAGAGTCTCAACACACTCAAGCACCGAACACTCCTTTTGTCTGACTGCCTGAGCACACAGCTCAATTAGAACAGACTGCCACAAAAGTTTGCTGATAACCAACCGGCAATTTGTTTTGCTCTCTGGCTAACAAGAGCATGAACCCAGACTGGTGTGTGTGTGTGTGTGTGTGTGTGTGTGTGTGTGTGTGTGTGTGTGTGTGTGTGTGTGTGTGTGTGTGTGTGAATGAATCCTAGGAAAGTTTCAGTCACCTGGTGGTGTATTTCTTTTCTTCCTCCCCCAGACATAATTCCTGGTTTACATTCTTGCTAAAGAATTTTCTTCTTTCTTTAAAACAACTCTTTATTTCCTGCATTCTTTATGTCCTTCTTTTCTTCCTTGCATAGTGACTAATTATAAATCTACGTTTACTATAATTATACTAATTATAATAAGTTATTTACTTCATTACTTCCTTATTTATAGCCTACATCACTTCCTGTTTGATCTTTTTTTCCTTGATTTTATAAATAACTATACTTTTTACTATACCTAATTCTTCCTTCCTCTAACTTCACATATCTGCTTGGTTACTAACATTTATTAATGTATTCATTTAGATAAATAATTTATTATGGTATAGATCCATCCAGCCATCCATCAATCCACTTTTACAGTATGGCCACCTGTACCTTATATCTGGGGTAAGGTGGGATGGGTGGGTAGTAACCGTGCAGTTTGGAAAATCCCTCTTTACAGTACAAACTGTCCAAACAGACCACACACATCAACCGTTTAGAAGTTATTTACAGACATGTGAGTACTGAAAGGAATTAAATCACTCGAAATATAGGTAAAAAAAAATGTGTGCTAGTGTTGTGTAGCAGCTTTAAAATTAATTTTTATGTGTATAGCACCGATAACAATGGACATTGTCTCAAAGCAGCCTGACAAGAGATTCATAATAAAGAGAAGAAAAAAACCCAAAAAAACAACAGAATCTCCATCAGCTACCTCAGAAACCTTCAACATCTTTGCCTCAAGTGAAACTTGCTAATGTCTGACAAAATGACAAGATAAGCATTATCACCTTACACCACTAGTTTAATAGACATCCCATAAATAGCTGAGAGACTCCACTGGCAATCCTGAACGTTTCAGACTGTCAGACAGGCTCGTTTCCTGCTGGCGCTTCCGATCAAGCATGAACGATGCGTTGTGAGCTAAAGAAAGTGTGATGAGCAACATAAGACTGTCATCAGGCACTCAGTGTAGCGAAGGTTCAAAAACAAGACCCAGCTGCTAGGACCAGACCCCTGGTGGGAACCCAAACAAATGGCAACGTTCTCTCACACACAGAGCGCATGTGCTTTAAGCCTATAAGTTAGACAGCAGCTGCAGCCACATTCCACACTGAACAATAATATAAGCGAAAGCTCTGCCTCTCCGCTGACAGCCACTGGAGAACGCAGAAAAATGTGCATTACACGTCTACTATAGACTAATGTCTCGGAGTTGAACTTAAAAGAAAACACAAGTAACCCACTCACCTTCCCTGAATGGATTATAGACCTATTAAATATCAAGTAAAGTTTATCTTCATTCTAACAATTCTTCTTGTGTAAAATCAATTTCTGAAGGTGTCTTGGGTTATTCTGGTATAAAGAATTCTTTAAATATACAGTAATTACAAAGAGTTATAATTATGTAATAGAGAGAATAGTCAAAGATTTGCAAGGAAATACAGCAACGCGAAAGAACGATAGTCTTTATTATTGAATCGGCGCAGAGGTGAGATGTTTCAATGATTCACAGGCAAAGCTTTGAAGTTTAGTGCTAGTCTAAGACCCCTGGGTGCTAGTCTGAGGATAGTTTTCGAGCATGTCTAGATTATAAAGCATAAGCCTCGACTTAGAAGCGCTAGGATGAAAATGGTTAGGATCCCATCACTGACAATCTCTATTTAAAATAAAACAGCTGGAAAAATGTGAAAGGTAAAAATGGTAGATTCATTTGAAAAGTGAGCAAATAGATCAAGTTTACCTACCCTCCTCTTAGGCCTTCCAAAACACAAGGCCATGTCACCATTGGTCACTCAGTTCACAGTCCAGCTTGCCCTTAAAATCTCTCCATATGGTGCGGTAAAATGCTTACATGCTGTACAAGGATAACAGAGCCAATCAATTCTTTATGGCTGCAGCATGCTTACTGGATGCCTAATTTATCAGCGTTTATCATGAATTTCCACTGCAGACACACACACACACACACACACACACATACACACAGAGAGAGAGAGAGAGAGAGAGCTTAGCTGTAGTCTGAGTAGACCTAAGAGGAGCATGCTCTCTCTCTCTTCCTCTCTCTCTCTCACACTCTCACCCTCTTTCTATTGCTCTTTCCTCTGGCAAATCTCATTTAGAGGGGAATAGAGTTTTCTTTGTGCACTCATGAGGGACAGACAGCCCATGTGGTGGAAAAGGGGAGGAAAGAGTAAGGAGGGCCGAAGGGAGGGAAACAAATCAGAGTGAGGAGGGATGGGGGTGTGGGATAGTTCTATGAAACTCTGTGTGTGTGTGTGTGTGTGTGTGTGTGTGTGGTGCTTCCTAACAGGGCAAAGGGCATGACCAGCTGTTGCCAAGAAATATGACTTAGGAGAGAGACCCCACTGCAGCTGAACTTAGGTGTTACATTCGTCTTTTAAACCACAGTGCTGTTGAACTTCTCGTGATAAGATGTGAATTGATTTTCGACTGTAACAGCAGTTATGACAGAAGTGCCGGCTGCACGGGACTCCCGGGTTTATATCAACGCATCTGTTGCAATGTCGTTATCGTTATTATAACAACGTACGCGACTATTCATTTTTTCCCCTGCTTTCTCACTGTTCATACTTTTGATAATCTGTGCAATGCACTGCCAGTTTAATTCCCCAGTCCTTCTGCTTGCATCAGCAATGTTTACACGCCACTGCACCATGCCACATCCTTACACTGCATTTGTTCCTTTCTGTACATATACTACATGGACAAAATTTGGGACACCTATGTACTTTTTGAACAGACCACTCCATGTTTAGTCCCCAGTTGAAGCTATAATAACCTCCACTCCTCTGGGAAGATGTTCCACTAGATTGTGGCATGGGATTGTGGAGATTTGTGCTCATTCAGCCACAAGGACATTAGTAGGTGCTGATGTAGGTGAGGTGAGGAGGGTTGAGGTAGAGCTCTATAGCAGGCCACTTAAGTTCTTCCACTCCAACTCATGTAAACATAGCTTCATGGAGATGGCTTTGTGCACAGGTGTATTGTCATGCTGAAACAGATTTGGGTCTCCTAGTTCAAGTGAAGGGAAAATCCAATACAATGATGTGCCTCCAACATTGTGGAAACAATTTGGGGAAAAAAAAAAACATATAGATGGAAAAGTCAGGTGTCCCAGTACTTTTGTCCATATAGTGCATCATTACTTTATGTATAACTATATATATAGAATAAATAGTATCGTGTCATTCTTGAGTACTAGCAAGTCTATAGAAAAGCAATGCAGTCCCTACAGAAATCCTAATAATCCATAATCCATATTAACCCAGCCAGAGATCAGAGTGGTGAAGCAAAACTAATACTTTTATCCATATAGTGTATATAGTCTCCAGTGTCAGTGCTTTGACCTGAAGTTTTCCAATACAGTCAAGATTTTAACTATTAACTTCAAAGAGAAAAAGAAAGACAGACTGTGTGTTTACAACCATTGCAGAATGATTCACGGCATCTGGAAATGGATAAAAAGTATGGCTTTTAAATGAAAAAAAAAAGTTTTCTGCTGTATAAAAAAAATTCACTAAATTTGGTCCAAACCACATCACTTTTACTGAAAACAGCATGTTCCCAAGTCTTGTATGGTGTATGTTCTGGTATACGTTTAATAATTGAAGCCCATTAGTGGCTATACACAGATTGTGATCCCTCTCTACCCTGTCCATTGAAGAAAAACTGTCAAATAAGGACTAAAGAACTAATTTCTCTGGTTCATTCTCAGAACAGCAGTGACAAAAATTCCTTGACAAAACAGTCGCTAGTGAACAATGTCATCTGTGGTGTAGATGCAGGATAGAATGGTAGAACTTTGTGAATGATTAATATATTATTCTGTCTGATTGGCATCTTTATTTCTGATGAGTGACTGCTGCTTGCAGGAGAGTTATGAGTTATACACACTGTGCTTTATTCTACTCCACAGACCCACACGATCCTGATTGTGGGAAAAAAAAAAAAACGACCCTCGTCTCTGCATGCTCTTTATTTTACAGTTATTCCAAAAAATTCTCAACTCAGCCACATTGTATGTCAATGGCTGATGGGTGTATAGCAGCAGGTGATTTGATTTGGAAGGAATAGCGGTGGAGCACACACGGTAGGTTTAAACCTCTCACACTTATCAATTAAAACCTGAGACCCCCATACACTTATGCATACTCATAGACACATCACAATGTCAAAAAAGTGTTGTGTGTACTTTAAATCCTCTGTTGAGAGAATTGTGTTAAAAACTCCGCTCGGTTCAAACTGGGAGGAAAAATGTCTGTGAGGCTGTGTGTGTGTCTGTGTGTGTGTGTGTGTGTGTGTGTGTGTGTGTGTGAGAGTGAAAGAGAGTGAGGTCTTACCTCCACTACCTCAGTGCAGGCATAGGTGATGATCCCCTGCTCGTGAGCATCCAGCACAGCCACCTGCACCAGCACATTGGGCTTCCTGTCCTTGAACTCGGTGAGCAGCTCTCTACATGCTGACAGACACAGAGGGAGAAAGCAAGAGAGGGAGAGAGCAAAGGTTGGCGAACAGAGTAATAGCTTTCTGAACACAGGACATAGACAGGAAGAAAGGCAGGAGGAGAGGGAACATGAGGACGTGAGACAGCGAGACGAGGTGAGAGAGTCTCAGAGCTACTATCACACACCGTTATGCTTCAGGGTGTGGAGTCACATATACCACTGTTTTCCAGAGAGACAGGAAGGCACATGACTAAATCTCCTGAAACCCTTCGAGTAGTGCCACCCTCTGTGTCTCACTCCCTCTCTCTCTCTCTCTCTCTTGCTCTTTAACACAGTAAAGGTTTTACCAAAGCAACCCCTCCCCTCATTTCCTACAGCAGGAAAGGCAAGTTTTCCCCATGATACACTTAAAGAGGACACGCAGTTTCCCTCTATCGCTGTTTCTCTCCTCTTACCAAATTTTATGATATGAATATTCTTTAGTTACAGCCCACTCAAACAGTCTGTTGCCATGATATTACCCTTAATAAAATCACCAGCCAAATGACAACGCTTCAGCCAACTGACTGAATTACCCATCGCATTTGTTCAACTAACAAGCGATAATTCACTCGTTTTTTCTTCGTTTGTAGCTTGTCGCATGGTGGCCGTGTAGTGACGCAGCTGCTGTCAGATACAAAATGCAGTTTGTGAAACTCGTTTGCTACGTCCTGACTCCATAGGCAGATTAGCTAACAATAAGTAATTAGCTAATAAGTAAGCTAACTCTTCTAGTTACATATTTACTAGAGGCAGCAACCACTTTTTTAATCTGTTTTTTTTCTTCATAACGTCTCTATTCACATTTATTGTGTGGTAACAGGATGAGATGTAGTCATTATTAAACTTTTTCCCCCCTTGTTACAAGTTGCATTTAAAGTTTTTGAGATTTTTTTTTGATTGACTCGCCTTCATGTCTTAAACTAATGATGAAGTCTGTTCTCTTTTTTCTTTTAACTGAGTGTTTCTTTCCATAATATTGATTTGTACAGTAGTACTAATAGGACTTTTGACTCTGTACTCACCCTTTCCTCTGTACAAGACAACTGATGGTGTAAAGCATATGATAAAGGCAAGAAATGTCAAGAATAAACTCTTGACTAGACACACCTGTGAAGTGAAAACCATTCCAGGTGACTAACTCGTGAATTCGATGAGAGAATGCCATGAGTTTGCCAAGCTGTCATCAAAGCTAAATGTAGCTGCTTTGGACAATATAAAATAGCATATTCTGGGTTATATAACACTTTTGCAAATATATAATTCCGTGTTTTTATATAATAAAAATAAAGAAAAACTACCGCTGAAAAAAAAAGGTGTGACTAAACTTTTGTCTTGTACTGTATATTGAAACTAAACTGTAAATGAAGTGAGAGAGAAATTAAAGAAAATCCTGTACCACTTGTACAATATGACGAGCTTAAGGAATCAATCGAGCTAAAAGATTTGATTTGATATTTTACTGTGTTAAAAGTTAACAAGTAACAAATAGTCAGCTATTGCTGTGCCAATCAATAATATGAACATAGGGATACTCAATTACTATGGATGGTAAGATTCACAGATTCGCATCGGTGCATCTGCATGAAAGTTAATGACACGATGCAACGATTTACAAAGTGTGCATCAGACCCAAGTTGGCATTTGTATCACGATGCATTGTTTTTTTAACACATTTGCATCTGTCAAAACGATTTATTCATATGTAGGAAATAAAATGTAAAGTTATGTTAAAATGATTAACTACAACTTTAAATAAGATCTAGAGATAATACTATGTGAACACTGTGAAGAACAGTCTATAGAGGAGTAATGAAAGTGTAGAGAGAGAGATGACGTGCACTGTTTTATCCGGTGTGGCTAATGTATGAGTTTCACCTTCTGTTGTTTAATAGACCAAGTGTTGATCTCCCGAGTTCCTTGCCGGTGTCCTAACTGCAGTGGTGATAAACCGATCGGCAGAACAAATCCAAGATCATACGAACACGCACAGGGTAAGAACAGTGAAGCTAGCGTATAAAACACCACACGCTTTACAAATATATTATTATAGTTCGATTCGCTATACTTTTATTATTTGGCAAGTGGCAAATAATTTGTGACTAATATTTTATATGTAGATTGATTTCTCCTTATTAAACTGTTTCTCAAGAGTGTTCTCTCAGCACTAATTCAGCACTTAATAAATGTATGATTTGCTGTCTGTCTGACACAAAGAAATATCTGTACCATATTGAATTGCATAGCATCATCATTAATACATTTTTTCTATTGCATGATATTGCATTGAATCAAATAGAATCGCATCGGTAGCTGCTTTATATGCTTCTTTAATGTATTGTATCGTTGATTATGCATCGAGATGCGAATCACATCGGCCTCTGTTATGGAGATGCACATACCTATCATTTATATTGTTTGGCAGACGCCCCCTATAGCAGTTGGGGGTTAAGAGCCTTGCTCAGGGGCCCAGCAGTGGCAGCTTGGTGGTTCCTTCCAAACTCATGTCACAATCCTCATTACAGCACTTAAGTATATCAAATTGATAGGCACAGTCTGTTTTAATGTGCTCCTTACAAGACCTACGCTTCAAAAATTGCTTAGACGTGCCGAATAAATTGGGATAAAAGTGCTGATTTTTTTCTGAAGAAAAAGGCAGTGGTCTAACAATCACACGTTGACTTCTTAACAGGCTGAAGGTGACAGACACACCATGCATTGCCTATGCGTTTTACACAGTCATGGAAAACACTAGATTACAGCACTTTAGTTTAAATAACCTCATTTAAAAACATGCTAAACATTTGAACATCTAACCAGAGAGTTTACTGCAGATCTAATCTAATCAAAAACGGCTAAACTCTTTATTACTCTAATTAGGCGCACCACACATTTCTATTTTATAGTTAATGCTGCTCTTTCTAGGTGTCTTTTATCGCTATACTTAACACTGGCCTTTTAGTGAGTACTCATTTAGAGTCAAATTAAAGTCTCATAACTTTCTTTGGCCTGGTAGTGTATGTGTAAGTCCCAATAAAACTCGGATTATAAAACAAATAAAATGGTTAAAACATAAAAAAATTATTGTTAGATGATTAAAATGCACTGTTTAGAACCAAAATGGTGGCCTTTATTCACCATGCCATATGAGAAGAGGGAACAAAATGGAGTAGGGGGATGCCATTGACCCAAATATTCATTTCCAGTAATATAATAAAACAAAAACAAAATAATTAAGATGCAAAACTGTAAACTGAGATTAAATGTACAGAATATACACATGCTTTTAATGGTTATCTGTTGCATCCCAGATTTTTGACAAAATTCCCCTGGTTTTGTTCCCAAATACCTGCAGCTCCTTTCCCCTTATATTCCTGCTCGATCACACCGATTTTCTGAAGCTTCTACTTATTGTTCCTAAATTTCATCCTTCATCAATGGGTGGCAGGTCTTTTTTTGTTATGGCCCCTAAACTATGGAACTCATTTCCACCTGGCACTCAGGGTAACCAAATCCACTCATGAATTTCAATCTCAGCTCAAAACCTGTATATTTTCCCAATATTATCAGTCAATGTGTATTCGCTCCATGTTTATTGTTTTTATGTGCTTGTACTGCTGATAGCTTCTAAACTATTTAGATGATATAATGTGTTCTTTTTTTATGGATTTGTTTGTACACTTTAATAGAATTGCTACATGCAACTGCATTGGCTTCTGTTCTAATCTGGGCAAATGTCCATGTTTGCCCAGATGGTTTGATCTCTTTTGATTGTATTGTTCTTTAGTGCGAAGTCGTATATTGTTAATTTAGTGTGGACCACAACTCTCAAAACAGTTTGATTATTTTAGGACTCCATAGGAAAAAGTTTGGGCACCTTTAGTTTAGAAGATTGTGTCCAAAAAAACCTGAGCATTAACCGGCACTTAACAAATGGAGCACATCCTCTCCACCCTGTTATCAGTGTCTCTCAGTCCTATTTCTTTAACTGTATTTTTTTTTTATCTTAAATGGTTCAAATCTCTTAATGTTATAGTGGTTATATATATTTTAGGCTTTAGGATCATTAAGTACTGGCTTCCTAACTGGCGCCAAATGGTCTTTAAGATATTTATGCTCTAAAAAAACAGGTTTACCAAGATATTTCTCACATTTAATGATTTTCTGCGGCAGAAAACGTCGAAAGTTTTTAATTAGTGTTTCTTTAGGTTTTGATCCTTATATCTTCCTCTTTATTTCCCTGACCCTTTTGATATTTGCCATTTTTTTGCTAAATGTTTATTTCAGCTTATTGCCATTTGCACTGAAGCGCTGTGAAGTGCATTTTGTAAGAGATAACACCAAAGAACACTACAGCAGGATACCGAGACATTTGCTGATATTGGAACACTTCAGTGAGCCTTATCTCACTTATAGCACATCTTTAATGCGTTTTGGTTGTTTTGCTTTCTCTCTGAATGATATCAATCAGGGTTTTATTTTGTCTTGGAGGCTAAACAGATAAGCAAGTAAAATTACATTCAAAACTGCAAAATCATGGTTGAAATTCGAGCAGATGGGGTTTTGTATAAGTAGTCCCCCCCCTTGAACTTTTCTACATTTTATGGTACAACCTGAAAGTGAAATGGACTTTGAGATTATACAATACGCCATGAATCTACAGAACATAATACTGAAAAATTAAGAAAACCAATATAGTCCAGAAATGTATATTAATTTTCAGATAAATAGTATTCGTTTAATAAAATATACACTGTACAATATGGACAAAGTATTGGGACACCTGAGTTTTCCAGCCCTATTTGTGATTCTTCCTCAATCTGTTACTACCAAGTTGGAGGCAGACAATAGTATGGGAGTGACATTCTTTCACTTTTACTAGGAGACCCAAACCTCCTCGAGAATGCTAATGTCCTGTGCACAAAGCCAACTCCATTAAGATATGGTTTACTTGGTTGGAGTGTACCGAATGCAATTCTTTTAACGTGCAAAACATAGTTGAATTCTGAGTTCCCCCTACGAGCATATAAAGTGGCGGACCGCAAGTTTGTTTAGTCTCCGCCTCAGACTTTTTTCTTCAAACGTCAAAACAAGAAAACATGAAAATGCTAAAGAATCTATAGTGCTAGTGATAGCCGCTAACCAGGAAGTTAGATTTAAGTTTTTTTTATTTGTCATAGTTATATGCAGGATGCAACATGCAGTAAAGTCAAAAGTAAAAAAAAAATAAAAGAAAGATCTTAAATCCATAGCACCAGCCATATTGATTCTAGTGTTTTATGTCCAGCTATAAGAATTTCTCTTAAAAGGACAATTCTGCATATCGAGGGAGTGAGTGAATGAAGGATGGTAGGAATGAAGAGATTTGTTAAAGTATGCTGAAATAAGTAGAACATTTAAGTAGAACATATCTTTAGAAAATTTAATATTTTAGTGTAAAGAACATCTGTATTACCCAAATGTGTCTAACAAATTTAAATTATATAATTAAATTATTTCCATGTATTTAATTTAATTTAGTCGCTTTAATTTGTGCCAATTTAATTGATTACTCAATTTAATAATAAAATGTATTGCATTAACTTGATTTATTCTACATTTACAAAAAATATATATAAAAATATATTTTTGATACTATTTAACCGAGGCATTTCATTTTTTTATTTTTTATTTTATGTAAACTGTTTAAATGTTGATGATCACAAATATAAATAGTAGTAAACTGCGTAAATTATAAATTACAAGCAATTACAAGCAGTTTTGCATTTCTTCCCCCTCAAACCGTAGCGAAATTGAACCGAACCATGACTTAAAAAACCGAAGTACGTACCAAACCGTGAATTTTGTATACGTTACACCCCTAATATATGCACACAATATAACGCACAACATTAGACATTACAATGACAAGTGATAATGAGTATAGATTACTAAAAATTATAGCTGATAGTTTATTAGAATTTGCTGATGATTTTATATTATAGTTTATGGTATAATGTTGCCATGGCAACATTATACTCATTGGTGACTGTACATACTTGGTACCTGATGCATCACACTTCTTGTTCTCATGGAGTTAAAGCAGTTCAAACATTTAGACAGAAGTCATCTCTAGAAGCTCAATTCCTTCCTAAATGATGCAGTGTCTATGTGGTTTTATTTTTTTAACAGTTGTTTGTTCAGGTGTTTCAGTGCTCAGAAAATTGCTTCTTAAATGGAAACGTGCGGGGTCTTGGTTTAAGTTACGGGAATCTTCCATGAGCAAACGGGCACTTATTTTAAAAGGAGTCCTGTAAATACAGCCTAAGAAAATATTAATCATGACAGTGCAAAAAATGAGACTGGCCAGCTTTAGCCTAGGTTTATGTAAACTTTAGATCACAACAGTATTCCTGTTTCTTTATTTTGCTCATATTCATGTTCCATTAAACAATTAAAGCTGTTTGAAACAGCAGTAGCATTAAATATTTCCTTCACTTGGAGACCCAAACCTGATCCAGCATGACAATGTCCCTGTGCACAAAGCCAACTCAATGGAGGCTATTATAATAACTTTATGTCAAACTCACAGAAGCTGAAAAAGAACAAATAATAAATGGTGAATTCTGTGCTTTCGATTACATTCAATTGAGTTCAACTGAATAAACCATTTTTGATATTGGTAATATTTATGTTTTGCTTTATTTAATTAGTTTGATTTCTGATTCAGTTTTTAATAAAGAAACATGATTCAAACACATAATGACACATGATAAAGCATAACTCTTTGCGAACTCTAAACCACACACTTCCATAATATATACCACAGACACACTGTGGATTAATAATGTGTTCAGCGTGTTCAATAAACACAAAGGCTGCCATAGTCATGTTGCTAACTAACTTTTTAAAATAAAGATTTATTTCGTTTTCTAGCAACGTTTGCATTGTTTCTACCTCACACCTAACATATATAGTCAGTGGATTAAAAAAATTATAATTGAATTTTATACTAAGGTTATAATTACACTTGTATGCACTCTAAATGGTTGACAGTTGATCATGTGCTGATTCCTTCCATCACAAGAAACAAGCAAACGAAACATTAGTTATTGTATTGTTCAATAGAATCTGTGTTTTTTAGCCAGTGAAAAAACCCACATCGGTGCACAGTGTATAACAAAAAAACATATTTCAAATGGCCATTGCTTAGATTTAGTATTATATTGTTTGACAAACACATTATCACAAGTGCAAGGGTCGGCCAGAGACACGATTGATGAACAAGCACACGCAAAGCCATTACTCAATAATATACATTTTATGACGGGACTTATCTCGGATCACTTCATCTTTCTTGATGTGCTCTCTGGAGCAGCTCATCCATCACACACAGACATACACAAACACACACACCTCCTGAGTACGGCCCTGTGTTCTAGAAATCCAGTCTGCTATAAGGATGATTGCACCCACTTGAAGGTGTGAATCCCAGTACCATGTACTGTATTACACACACTACACACACACACACACACACACACACACACACACACACACACACACACACACACACACACACTCACTCACTCACTCACTCACTCACAGAGGTTTTCTTTTACCTGCACTGTAGAAACATCGCTTAATGGTTCTCACTCTGAGTAAGACTACACAGACATGTCAGAGACGTGAAAAGAAAAAGTTCACCGAGGTGAGCAGGATCCGCCTTTTCCCAGCAAGCTATGGGCATTGTCTCAAAGCAGCTTAATACAGATGAAGCAGTTATAACGTTGTATAGAATAATGTGTAAATGTAGTGCCTATAAGTTTATTCCTTAGAATTGTAAGGTTTTTCCTAATGAGTAAACAAGTGTTGACAGTGGCAAGAGAAAACTCCCTGACATGGCATGAGGAAGAAACCTTGAAAGGAACCACACTCAAAAGGGAACCTGTCCTCAACTGGGTGGCACCGAACATCCATTCATTACATTACTAGGGGTGTACAATATGTATCGTCTATGATAATACGAAACGATGTGCGATTCGACATTATCAAGTAGATCGCAAAACTGATTGATTAAAAAACTAAAACAAAATCAAGATATCATTATTTGTCAATATCACACACCCATATACAATTCCATTATTGTTGAGGTGAGCTGTTCAGTGATACGTGCTTAAATACACAGCTGTTCATGCAACCTTTGGTGCTGAGCCACTGGAGTAGACTGTTGATATCAATTGCAGTCCAAAACCATCCTCTAAAGGTTGTTGCTGGGATCCTCTTCCACTCCTCCATAATGACATCACGGAGCTGCCTTAAGAAGTTATACTAAAAACGGTTGCTGAAATGTGAGGGGTGCACTCACTTTTGTGAGATACTGAATGGTGTTCACACTCCTAATGCAATTGCAATATGTCTTTAATAAAGATATGAGTTAATGTAGCATCTATACCACTGCAATAACAGTTTGCAATCTCAAGGTTTCATCATGGGCAGATCCGAACTATTGCTTTTCCTCTATTCAAAAATGCCTTGTAGAACTGCAGTCTTAAAAAGCACAATTTTTTGTATTTGTTTTAAAATGTAAGTTTGTGGAAGGTTATGAGAACACATGAATGTGAATAAATGTGAGTAATATATATAGAAATAAAAAACGAATTAGTATTAAGTAAGAAAAAGGTTAAACTGATTAACGATGCATAACGTTCCTGGATATTAGGCATTAGGAGTGTATTTTTGCATTATGTGTTTTGTGATAAAGAAAATTCTTTTCAGTCAGCCTGGAGAGAGAGAGAGAGAGAGAGAGAGAGAGAGAGAGAGAGAGAGAGAGAGAAAGAGAGAGACCTGTATGTCATGATGATAGCTGAATGAAAACAAGCCCCTCATCCTTATAAAAGAGGTGATAAGCGTTAAGCACAGATTTTCTGAAAACATATTATATCCAGTTCTAGACTTTGAAAAGGATTTGCATCTAAAAATCCCCTCTGACTGCTTAATTCAGTTTCAGATTCAGCTTAATCTGGGATTGAAGCAACTTCCCCAAGAGCTTAAATAATTGAGTTTTTCCCTGTTTCGGTTAATTATCCATCAAGCACAGCGCACCATTATTAACCTCTGGGTCTTAAACCTGTTTAATATTAGGAGAAGTGTAAGCAGTAATCTATTCACATCCTTTTTTTTTTTGTTTGAAACTCATCTAAAAACCAAGAGAACCCAAGGTTACAAACTGAGCAACCTCTAGAAATGAATGTATTCATTAATGTTAATCAGGTTTGCAAGCTGTGTTCGGAAGTGTGTCGATACTGAACGTTTCTAAGATGCACTTGTCAGCGCTTCCTTATATTTGTCTGGATTTTCACTGATGGCTTTTGCAGAAGAAAGCTTTCGTGTGAAAGGACGTCCAAGTTTCAGTGAGCACTTCAGCCCAGTCTGTTGCGGTAAACCCTATAATTTGCTCAAGATGGGACATAATTTGCTTTGGAAGTGCGACTTTCGTTTCTTACTTACTCTGCAAACTCGTGATCGAGGACCAAATCATATTATACATCATCGTGTCTACCTTTTCCGTGTGCTGGATCTGACGTTTTAGAACAGCTACAAGCGTTTTGGCTCCAGATTGCGCTTTAAAGGATTGAATCGCGCTCCAAATTGTAACCTGCTATGAAAGATCTCCAAATCCCATTTTACAAAATCGAATTTGAGGTAGCCTGTAAGGTGTCAGCTGGATAATGCGGCGACAGCAACGAGTTCTGGCGTTTATAATGAAACAAAACGTCAATTAATGTAAAGAGTTTTAACGCACGTCACTGTCAAGCTGCCGGGAAATACGTCGCATTGTACAGTAAATTTAACTTTCAATCTGCCACTTCTTGTACAAACAAACAAAAGCTCATCTACGAAGCGGGTAAACAAGCAGATTGAGGACAGTATTTCCTCTATATGTGCATGATGAAGTAATCCGAGCGCCGCTTGACAGAATGAGCAAAGAAGAAGATGGAAATCCAAAACATTTCTTCTCATCAACTCAAGGATCCGCATAATGAAAGGAAAGATTACCGCCTGTGCGAATACAACTTTGACTGTGTGTGCATGTGTGCGCACACAATTGGGAGGCTGTAATCTACTCCCACGAGTGGAAAGCACATCCCAATAGCATTGAGGCTCACAGTCAAAGGCAAGAGCAAGCAGAAGTTTGCAGAGGTGCCTCCGCTGTGCCAGCGTGGTGAGGATTTACCCAGATTTGCAGCATTAATGCTAAATGAACCTTTTCGCTAGCTTGAGGAATGCTGTTATTATCTACAATTCATTACCTTCCAATCGCTCAATATTTATGCCACATTTAACAATTTCTAAATTATGTTTGTCTGTGAAAAATAAGCTATATTCTAAGCCTAAGACTGTAGAAAAATAAGCTTTGCTATACTAAAAAGCTTCTTTCGGGCCAGAAATGGTATTTATTCAAGAGTATGACAGGCTTTCTTATATCACATCTAGTGGCGGTGCCTTAAAGTAAGATTTTCTGAAGCGTTTACACAGAAATAGCGTTTAGAGTGCAGGTTCAAAGCTGTCAGAAGCAGAAATGGAGAGGGATAGGCCTGAAAAATGTGGGGGGAAAATAAATTGCACAAAGAATAAGCCAGCTCGATGGAAGCGGATGCTGGGAAACTGTACGTTTTCACAAGGAGCACAATAACTCTGAGTAAAGGAAGCATCTTTTCATTTCAAAGTTTAAAGAACTGAACCTCTGGAGAAGAACGCTCCTCAAAAACAGCGCCTACGATGCTAATGCGACCTGCAACCTGGCAACCCGGAGCACCAGAAAAACACGCACGTAAAGGATTTTGGAGCAGAGCGGAAACGGATCCGCATCCAGCAGCCCTTCTTTTGGCCCTCATTACATTATCGGTGAGTGGAACGGAGCACATTAAGGAAAAAGTCGTCGTTCTCTGTCAATTTGGTGGCGCTCAGTACAAACAAACCTGGTTTTGCAAAGGTTCATGTCTGGAGATAGGTGAGGAAATAAACAATTTCCTGTAAATAAATAAGGCAGAATAAATCAGAATAAAAAAAATTGTCTGCACCTGAAGCAGACTGTTTCTGCAATACGAGGCAGAATGTTGTCATTAAACAATTGATGAAAACCTCTGAATTCCAAACTTATTATTTAATTACCTTTTAAATCATATCATGAAGCTACACTAAAACTACCAGGAAAGATGTGTAGTGAGTAGAGTGAGGAAGATAATATGGGTCCTAGAGTGTTTAGAACAGACCATTTTCCTCCTGCACAAACTTTACTCTTGAAAGGGTTCTACTTGGAACCATTTCTAGGAAAAAAAATCCCTGAAAGAAAACCATTTAAGCAATAAAACCAAAAAATGGTCTATACTACAATATCTGATGGGAACTGAATGCAGTTTCGTGTGCATCATTTTCGTGGTCTGGTATTTGAAAATTTTTCTTCCGTCAAAACTGGGACTGTGGCATCTACTCATTGACTTGAGCTTTATAAGTCTAGGGCATCGTCCAATTGTATTCTTTTACCTGTACAGACAAATATTCCACTCAGCACTGAAGACTAAAAAGGTGAGTTTCACAGTCACATTCATGTTCAGGGTGTCTAGTCAGTGAGCTTCTAGGTCAGGATCTAGAGAAACATCATTTGTCTAATGTCAGACTCACGCGATTTTGGCCACAGTTTGGTCGTCTAAGACAAATTTTGTAAAACCTTAAAAGAATCCTATAACCTTAAAATCTGTAGTCTCTGATTGCTGGTTTGACATGTTCACCGACTTGTTTTTTTCCTTCGATGAAATTTCTAACTGAGATCCTACACTGTGTCACTGGGATCATTTTTATACAGTCTGACAAGCAACAACCGCGAAGGACTATTAAAAATCGCACAATTTGAGCATAAAACGATAAGTGTTTCCTACAGTCATATGGAAACAATCCTCCAGATGCATCCTCCAATGCTTCCATTATTGCAGTTCCTGTTGGAAAAAACGCAGCTGCACGACTTGTGTTCAATTTGCCCAATTTCTCCCACACCACCCCACTGCTGCGCTCCCTTCACTGGCTTCCAGTAGCTGCACGTATCAGATTCAAAACACTGATGCTTGCCTACAAGGCAAAAAATGGACCAGCACCATCTCGCACTGCACCACGCTGTCTGAGATCCTGCAGCACCTTCTCTCAGAATGAGAGGTAAGTACACTTCAAGGCTCTTCTCTGTTCTGGCACCGAGGTGGTGGAATGAACTTCCCCTAGATGTCCGTACAGCAGAGTCCCTAAATATCTTCAAGTGACGATTGAAGACCTACCTCTTCCTGAAACACTTAAATTAGCACTTTCCAAGTTTGCGTTGTAGAATTCAAGAGTTATATGTTACAGAAAAAAAGGTCAAAATAAAGCAGCGGTTTTATCCGTGGCACCAATGCCCGTCTGATCAAACGTGGTGTTATCTAAATCCCAGCAGAATATCTAAGGGTAGGAATATGAAAAGAGCTCAAAGGACTGACGCCAAAAAAGAGGTATTCCACGGAGCAGGCCTGAGGAGATCAGCTATTTTCTCATCATTACAGTCAGTTTCATCAGATACTGCCATCGCAAATATGCCGCATGAGTGACGGGACCTCCTACACACGCACACAAAGTGAACCATCACATCAAACCAAAATGGCAAACCTTCAACCATTCACACGCCAAGTATTAGATTTAGCCTTTAATATGAGCCAGTGTGGTTCCTAATTACAGACAAAAGCTTCATGTTACCAACATGGCACTATAGAGAGACCACAAGTAAACTCTATGGAGAAAAAAAGTGAAAAAAAAAAAAAATATATATATATATATTTTTTATTTATTTATTTATTTTTTTTTATTTTACACACA
>JAAIIK010000133.1:1470296-1491619 GCA_014706435.1 Silurus glanis | reverse complement strand
ATAGATAGATAGATAGATAGATAGATAGATAGATAGATAGATAGATAATGTGAGGTGTATAAAATACAAATATTAAACACATATAAAAACATTCAAACACACTACAAGAATTCAGCCACAGCAAAAAGTGATTTCCAAAACTACTACACATTAGATAGCAGGTTGTATGAATCGTTGTTTTTTCACTTTTTTGATTAAAGGATCAGCTACGAGTTTGCTAGGAGAGGCTGCTATTATCAGCTGTTTGGTTTGACTGACATGATTGACATCTTGTGGTCAAAGTATACATACCTCTTACTTAACAAGCAAATAAGCTGCAGCTTAAAAAAAAAAAAGAAATTAAAATTAATGGATCAAATGTAACTAACTGTATTGGTCAGAACCACATTTACACTAGTACAGTTGAATTATCTGGATCGGGCTCTGGGTTACTATTTGGAAAGGTGGGGGTTTTAGCCGCAGTATCACCAAGCTGCCACTCTTGGACCCTTGAGCAAGGCCCTTAACCCCTCCAAGGGCGCTGTATCATGGCTGATCCTGCGCTCTGACCTCAGCTTCCTAATATCACTGGGATATACAAAGAAAGAATTTCACTTTGCTCTAAGGAACATGACAAATGTAAAAGCACTTTAAATGCAAAAATGTGTAAACACACAGACAGGAATAAACAGATATGTGAGCAGTCTGTTAAGTCAGAAGAGCAGATTTGTATATTTTTCTTGTCCTGGGATTTTTATAGCGATGACCATGAGATAAATGATTGATATGGTTGATGCAAAGTCTACATTTAGACATGTTTGATTAAAGTGTTTAGTTTTTTTTAGGCACAGTGTTTAAAACAGCTTCAGGACCCCTAAGTTGATCCTTGTGCATGAGTATTGACCAACATTTTGCTTAAAATACCTAAGTTGCTTACATCCTGGCTTTCTTTTCTAAAAGCATGCAGATGAACACTCATTATATGGACAAAAATGTGTGACTGGATTGTGATTAAGATTTGTTCTCATTCATCCATGAAGGTGTTAGTGAAGTCAGGTAGTGATGTAGGTGAGGTGAGGAGGCCTGGGGTGCAGTCAGTGTTCGAATTCATCCCAAAGGTGTTCAATAGGATTGAGAACTCTATAGCAGGCCACTCAAGTTCTTCCACTCCACCCCACGTAAAGCATGTGTCCCAGTATTTTGTTCATACAGCGTATTGAAGACGAGAACCTTTTGAAACTATTTTCCTCTGCAGCACTTGAGTGATTTTATTCTTTCAAATAAAATATTTGATTTTCAATCAAACATATAGAAGATATAAATATTACTGTGAAGAGCCTTATTAGCATGGCCTTACATCTGAATATATTTAGAGACAATCTGATCTATTACATCTCCGAGGAGAATCGCTGTACGACTGTCAACTTCTCAAGCAGAAATGACAGCAAATGTGATGAGCCTCACAGGACCACCTGATAGTTTGTACATAAGGAAGATCATTTTATTCAGAATAAGATTTTTCTTTCACTTACATATGCATGCACACGGAGAAATTCTTTCTATAGATGCTATTCACATAAAAATAGCTTCCTACATTTGGTTACAAAAATATTTTTCATAGCGACACAAAGACTGTTTTTGACATCAAGCGTTTGCCATGCAAAGGTAAATCCCCAACCCTAAATAAATGCAAACATGCTGTTTACTGCTCATTCGAACACATGTCATTACGCAGCTATACAGCTGATACTTTATTACTCTGGAGCTAAAATATAAAGCATCCACTTCATGGCAGGAATAAGAGGCTATGTCTCTCTGGGGAGTGTTTCCTGAACAGTGATGTGTTGGTTAGCACTGAACCAGCTCACTGCAATGGATCTTACGGCTCATCACACAGGGAACAGACTGTCAGAATTTCTCCACACCAGGAGGCTAACCTTGTGCACAGGCAACATAAATTTACTATTTATTCATTTTCGACTTAAAAGAGATTAACTTGGCAGTAAAGTATGCTATAGAATACACACGACTCATTCACAACTATATTTACCAGCTCCTCTTCCCTCTCACTTCCACACTTCTTAATGAGTTCATTTTCTCTAATAGCAGCTGTGACAGTTATATGTATCTTCATGTGACATATTAATGTTCAAATACTTTATAGTTTCTATAGTAACAAACACTTGGAATTGAATGATGAATGCTCCAAATGAACAAATATTGTGTATGAAAAACAGGTGTAATTTTTGGTATGGTGGTTTTTTTTCTGTTTAAATTGATGTTTATTTAGCATTTAAAGAAAGATACTCTATTGTCAGTGATTTATGGTTTTGCACTTAATATGTAGCATGATAATTCTTTCTTGTTTGTTTAATCAAGCTCACAAAAATAAAAATAAAAATGTTGAAGTGGAGAATTATTTATAGCTGCTATGATCTTCTTTTTTCGGCTTCTCCCATTAGGAGTCGCCACAGCGGATCATCCGTCTCCATACCCCCCTGTCCTCTCACATCTGCCTCTTTCAAACCAACTACCTGCATGTCTTCACTCACCACATCCATAAACCTCCTCCTTGGTCTTCCTCTTTTCCTCCTTCCTGGTGGCTCCATCCTCATCATTCTCCTACCGATATACCCCATGTCCCTCCTCTGCACATGTCCAAACTATCTCAATCTCGTCTCCCTCACCGTGTCTTCAAAACGTCCTACATGCGCTGTCCCTCTAATAAACTCGTTTCTAATCCTGTCCATCCTCGTCACTCCCAACGAAAACCTCAACATCTTCAGCTCTGCTACCTCCAGCTCCACCTCCTGCCTTTTACTCAATACCACTCTCTCTAAACCATACAACATCGCAGGTCTCACCACAGTCCTATAAACTTTCCCTTTCATTCCTAAAGATACCCTTCTTTCACAATATAGCTGCTATAATGCAAGTGATAAATTATGTTGTTTCATGAATGATCCAGAAGAAAATCTGATATAAAAAGAATATAAAGTATGATGTGTCATTCTTAGATAAATAAATATAAAACCATCGACAAAACTGTTATATAACAGTTATAAAACACTTGCCATTTCGCACTGGGCTGCATCACACCACCCTATTGTTGATTGTTTTCCTGTAATAGCATGCCCTGTCCTTAGTTACAGCAATGGTCAAGTTTTTTTAACATAAGCTGTTGGATCATATTTTTTCAAAATAGGGGACTTTTTTTTTTTTTCATCTGTTTGTTTACTTTATTCAGTTTAGGCAAAAGTTACCTGAAGCTCAACCTTATTTTATATCCTAGAGGGCAAATACAAACAAATACATAGCATGGTAGGCAAAAACATCAATGCTAATACTGATACAGTATTACTACAAGGAATAGCTCCCCATGTTCTGTTTATAAGATTGGAAACACCTATACTTTCATGGTTTTTGAAAGACACTTGCATGTTCCAGCCAACTGTTTGGTATTTACATTTACAGAGCTTGGACGTACGCTTGTCATTGTCTTGTATGGTGAAGTGGGTTCCAGGTATCTGCAGTCCAGATAGAATTCTCTGAATTCCCAAACATTCCCTGGTCCAGAACAACCCCAAACCATTAAGCTTCCACCTCCATCTTCCACTGTGAGGGGTGAGGCAACCTGTTAACATCTTCTCTCCTATTTTACATAAGTTCATCTGTTAGAGCCAAAAGCAGCCAGTTTGGACTCATCTGTCCTCAGAACTTTCTCCAGTCATTCACTGTCCAATTCTTGTGTGTTTGTCTTTTACCTAGTTTGCTGCATATAAACAAAAGGAGCATGCAGTAAAATACTAGGTGTTTCCAAACTTATGATGAAACTTGAAAAATTTGAGAATTTGTTTCTCAATGGCATACATTCCTCAAAAACCTTTAAACAATTACTCTGAGAAACATTTATGGTTCAGGAAAAGTCTGAGCATATTAGTTTAATGTATTCAGTCCATTTACTCCTAATTCTAAAAAATCTTTTATATGATTTCTTAAAGAGAGTTTCTCGATCAGAATCTTTCTCAATCCACGATATCAATTTACTTTTTTTACAAGCTGCCATAAAAATGTATCTTTGTTGTTTCACTCATCAAATTACATATTACCCAATTATAGAGATTAAAAGGAATAACCACCTCAAAAACACTTTAAATTCATTTTAATCGCTTGCCAGTATGAGGTTTGTATCTGACACTCCCAGAAACACAAATGAATTTATATATGAGAAGTTAGGACAGATAAGATTACATGAGATTATGTATATTTTCGACATGACTTAATCAGTTTGAACAATCAAACAAGGAACAGGAGAGAAACTAAAGACAAGTTCATGATCTCATCAGACTAATGAACATGACTTCAGCTTCATTGCACAAAAACCTTATGCTCTCTAATTGACCAAAACAATATAAGCAATAATAAAATATTGTGGCACTGCCTGTCTCTATACTGCTCACCCTAGAGCAACATAGCATAGGAAAAAATATTAGACAGTATTTCCAATACAATATCAAAACAGCAGAAGAATACAAAGCAACTTCATTGAAATCTTTTTGGCAACATCTGAAAGCACGTTTTCCCCCAAAATACATTTTGTAATATAATTTTTTCCATACGGTTGAATGTATATATATATAAACATTGTGATTGCTGGTGCATTTCTTAACCAATCCACATATTGGAGGCTATTACCCTTCTGTCTATTACTGTTGAGAGCTTTTCCACTTCATAAGCAAATTAAATTTACATTTGATTTAAATTTCCTTTTGCAAAACACTGATGAAATCAAAAAAGACTTGCATTGTTTATCACTGTCAGTACTACGTCAAAAATCCGATCCGCAATATGAATTTCTTTATATTTTATGCATGTTTATTTCTACCAAAACGTCTTCGAGCAGATGTATTGCTATATTATTTTATGCACGATTAAATCAAGTACGCCCAGAATCAGAAGTTTTCGCACTTGCAAGATGTTCAGCATTAAACTAACATTCCTCAAAATGTCTTTAGTGGAAAAGACCATGTGATGGGGATAATGGAAAGACAACTACCGAGAAGATAAAGTGGAAAAAAAGAAAAGAGCTTTACACTGAAAATATAACTTAATAGTCTACAAGAATATTTGAAAAAAATTAGCCCTGTTCCAAAGACAGCTATAAACCACAAATCATGATAAAATTATTAGAATGTCTGAAGAATTACGGAAACTACACAGTCTTACCCCCTACTTCAGCTAAAACAGCCAGAATCAATTGAGTGGTTAGCAAGAAGACATGCCTTTAATGAAATGTTGGGTTTCTCATTGACTGAAAGCAGTGCAATGCAGATGCATTCAAATCATTTGCTATTTGGTTCGGTATTACAATACATATAAACAAACAATTTTTTTTTTGTTAGATAGCTAGAGATTTTCGTTGGGAGTGACAACGATGGGCAGGATTAGAAACGAGTTTATTAGAGGGACAGCGCATGTAGGACGTTTTGTAGAAAAGGTGAGGGAGGTGTGATTGAGATGGTTTGGACATGTGTAGAGGAGGGACATGGGGTATATCGGTAGGAGAATGCTGAGGATGGAGCCACCAGGAAGGAGGAAAAGAGGAAGACCAAAGAGGAGGTTTATAGGTGTGGTGAGGGAAGACATGCAGGTAGTTGGTTTGAAAGATGCAGATGTAGAGGACAGGGGGGTATGGAGACGGATGATCCGCTGTGGCGACCCCTAATAAGAGAAGCCGAAAGAAGAAGAAGAAGAGGCTAGAGAGAAAATCCTACAGAAAGGCTGAAAGCCATGTAGGACTAAAATGCACACTTGGAAGTTGATTGTGCAGAAAAACATCCCGCTTTTTTACTTTGTTTACTGGTCCACATCTTTAGAGCATATTATAATGCTGAATGGATATTCGGTGCCACACTGATGAGGATGGATTCCCTTGTGAGTCTGGTTCCTCTCAATGTTTCTTCCTCATGCCAGCTTAGGGAGTTTCTCCTTGCTAGTGGCTCATTAGGGATACATTTTCAATTATTAGGAACAAACATACATTCTTTTATAACCGCTTTATCTCTGTAACGCTGCTTTGAGACAATGTCTATTGTATTGTTATACAAAAAAAAAAAAAAAAAAAAGATTATTTCTGCAATGCTACACTACACAGATCTGTCCATCATCTCATGACGGCACACGTCCAAAAACCTGCCCAAACTTCACAGCATGATCACTTGGTGCAGTTCAGTTGATTCAGAGTCAAATCAGTGAACTGTGCTGGAGTTTACCACCTTGCTCAGACTCTCTGGGACCAGGTGTGTTGGCTGCACTAACCTGCATGTGATCATTGTGTTTCCACCTGCACAAACAAACTTTCCTGTGGAAAAAAATAAACACAGCAAGGTTTCATTTAACCAAACAAGACATTGTCTATTGGAAAGCAGCCATAAAATGTGGACAATGGGGACAGCTCTTCAAAAGAAATTTACCAACATAGACAGACCACTATGCTCTTATAAAAAAAACAGAATTCACATTATTCAATCTGAAATGCTTTGCTTGTCCCCACCAAGGCGTCTCCAGTGTCCTCATTATCACTGGCACATAAACGAGTCTTCATTTCTTTAGTCTACTTTCACTACCAATCTTTGCAGCCTGACAAGCTCTAAGCTCTAAGAAGGAAGGAAGAAGAAAAAAAAACCCCACACAAGACTTTTAAGCACTACACTGCAATTACAGAGTCCCCTACTCTTTTATCGATAGCCTTTTCCTCTGTGTGGGTTTCTATAGATCTCTCTACGCACTTTCTGTGCCTCTGAACCTCTCAATTGATCGATGAGCAGCAATTAAAATTAGCAAGCGATCAGTGGAGAAGAGAGTTCAACGTATTTTTTTTGCAAATGGTTTAACACGAAAGAAAAAATAAAGAAATCCAGGAATGCTGTAACTATGCTGGTTGACTGCATTCGATACAGATGGGTTTAAACAGCAGCCAAATAAATTGAGAATATGGCTGGATGTTTATGACCCAGAGCAACAGAAACAAAGCCATCTTTCTACTAAACAGACAAATGAGAGCTCTAAAGCAGTAGAAAACACATTGTGAAACACTCCCACGTTAGAAAAAAAACTCTATTCAATAGAACACATTTCTTACCATCTGTGTTTTTCGGTGTTATTAATGGGGAAAGGAACCAGCAGAAATTCCCTGGGGGGCTTTGCACTACAGGGTGTTAAGGCATAACAGACATTTTCTTATTTATTTACGATAGTTTTCTGCTGATCTATTTGTAACATGTGGTTAGTGAAGGCAGGATGAAAGAGCAAAGAGAAATCAATGTGCTTTTAGTCAAATGTGTTTTTAGAGCACATACAAACCACAAACTTGAAAGATCCGTAATCATAAGACGAAGAATACAGATAAGAGTCAAAAGCCAGGCAATGAGAGAGGTCATGTATGAAGAAGAGAGCTGATACTCAGGATCCCTCCTTCTAGTGTGTTGTATCGAACCGTGACACAGCAGAAATTAAAAAAAATGATAGAGAAAAACTTTGTTTTTCAGCAGAATCCTTCACCCTCCCTGACTGGTAGCTCTCATGTCATAGATGAAAACTACACTAAGTTTGAGGTCACCTGACCATCACGCCCATATGTTCCTTTTAAACATCCCATTCCAGATTTTATCCTCTTTTGCGGTTATAATAAGTCCACTTATCTAGCTTGGCTGTGGTGATTCGTGCTCATTCAGCCACAAGAGCATTAGTGAGGACAGGTACTGGTATCAGGTGAGGTCTGGAGTGCAGTCTGTGTTCCAGTTCATATCCAAAGGGGGTTAAGGTCAGGGCTCTGGGCAGGACAGATGTGTTCTTCTACTGCAACCTTGGCAAACCATGTCCAAGGCATTGTCATGTAGAACAGTTTTGGACCTTCTAAGTTTCAGTGAAGAAAAACTTTAAAACCACAGCATAGAAAGACATTCTGTACAATAGTGTGCTTCTAACAATTTGAAGAATAATATAGGTGGGATTGTCAGCTGTCCACAAACATTTGACAACACAGTATAGCTAGTGGGTGGAAAATGGTAAATGATTGATATAGGGAAAATGGAGGTTGGGAAAAAAAAGGTACCTTCTGAACTATACACTCAGACAAAGAGAAATCAATAACAGGACAGGAACGAAGGAAGGACTAGAATGAAAAAAGAATCACATAATGCAAACAATAAAAACGGCAATTTGTTTTGTACTTTTTATTGAACTTTTCCCTTTTGACTCCTAGCCTCTGTCCTGAAAGATTAAATGCATACAAACACACCAACCAGTCATCACTAACTCCATCTGCTGGCTTGGAGAATATGTGAATGAATATTTTATACATTTGATCAATAAAAATACAGATACAGTCCCACTCATGCAATTTGATAATTTAATGGTGTGAAGATTGACCAAACACATATGTTAATGTACAGATGTTAAACTTTTTAATCGTCAATTAGCTTCAATAACCGCTTTACACACTTTTGTTATCTTGGCATTTCTCCAAACATTCAGCTGAAACAACTTTTTTGACCTTGTGATCCAGTTCATCCCAGAACAGTTCAGTAGGATTTAGGTGTGGGGACTGGGCAGGCCATTTTGTGATAGATAACACTCTTTAAATAACGGCTAAAGAGCTTGGAAATATGCTTCAGCTCATTGTCTAGTTATATGGTGAAGTTGGTTCACGGTGTTGGAATATGGAATGGTAGCCATGTTGGTTCAGTATTCCTTTCACCCAAATGAGGATGGGTTCCCCTTTTAAGTCTGGTACCTTGTAAGGTTTCTTCCTCATAACATCTAAGGGAGTTTTTCCTCGCCACAGTCGCCATGGCTGCTCATCAGGGATAAATACACATCGTTCACCTTAACTGTAAATTCTGTAAAGCTGCTTTGAGACAATGTCTGTTGTGAAAAGTGCTATAGAAATAAACTTGACTTGACTTGAATATCACCTATAATAAGTCTCCAACCTTCCCTGCTCCAAAATAACCGTAAACCATTAAACTTCCACCTCCAAGTTTAACCGTGGGGATGGGACTGGAATCTGCTGAAATCTGATAGTGTTCATGCTTTCGAATTCTTCTGTTAAAGCCGAAATGGTCAAAGCCAAATCTGGACTCATCTGTCCACAGAACTTTCTTACAGTCATGTACTGTCCAATTCAAGCATTTTCGCCTTCCATCTAAATTAGGTTGTTGCATAGAAACAAAAAGAACATGTCTGTGTTTTAAAAACAATAAAAGATTAGGCGTTTCAAAACTTTTGACATTCACTGTATGAAGATGAATTAATAGCAGTTAAGTGGTCTATAAAACCATACTGGTGCTGCAGTGCCTTTCAATAAATCCTACCCTGTCACCGCTCCAGCAATATAGAAATAAAGATGGCAATTTTTTCCTATTTTAGTCCACATGGCATTGTCCTTTTGAGTGAGAAACTGTGCATTACAAATCCCCTCGGGGCATATCGGAAGATGAACAAAACACACATGTACATATGCCTTAGTATAACTTTGAGATATGAGATGTCCTTGTGAACTTAAAACGCTCCAAAAAAGACCTATGTGTACTATCAAACATTTATAAGCTTGGGAAAAAATAAAAAAACAGCAGAGCATTCAGAATTCCGAAAGCCCTTTGGCTTTGAAGCGATGAGCGGTATGAAATAAAGGTCTTCATGGAAAAGGCTGCTGGATTTCTAGCTATGGCCTTATTTCCTGTGACCTTGTAGAATACGTTATGTCTGGTGTGTAGAGCAGCTTTCCCACAGGGCCATGTAACTGATTCCAGCACTGGTAATTTCCCCAAATCAGGATCACTCAAACTGATGGATGGCAAATTCATTATTCACTATGCAGCCTGACAAATTTCACATTTATCTTTTTTTTTGTTTTTTGTTTAAACTTTCCTACCATATCCGTGCATATTAGAGAACACATCTGTATTACTTACCTAGGCAAAACTCCATGTGCGGGACTCTGGGGACACTAAGGATTAAACCAGGATGTGACGGACAGGCTGGAGGAAAAGGAAATAAAGAGAGAAAGCAATTTAATTCTCCACCATATGTAAATCCCTGGATAACATTTTTGTATTACCACTTTTACATTTAGACATGAACTATCATAGACACAAAGTTGACAGAATAAGAAATAATTTTTAGCGTTAAGTCTAATGGAAAAGAAAACGTGGACTGTTCCTGTCTCTGGAGAGTAGTGTAGGAAAACTCTGGTGCATCCATGTTGTCTGTTTAAAGCGCCAGACATAAAGCCTCCAAACCCAGGATGACTGATGGTGACAGCCATTTTAGATTATGCAAACTGACTGTGATCCATTTCTCCAATGGCGGAACGTGTCAGAGCGACAGAACTTGCACATCCATCGCCATGAGTGGCTTTCGTGACAGACACCTAAGCGAGGCCAGCTCTGCGCACACCATCTGCTACCAGTCATGGCCTACCAAGGCCCAAAGCTCAGGGGCCATAATCAGTGAGAGAGAGCGAGAGAGAGAGAGAGAGGGAAAGAGAAATAGAGAGAGAAAGAAAGAAACACTGGAAAGCCTCCCACTAATCCACTAAGCTCATCATATCGCACAGGAAGTCCGAATTACATCTCTTCTCATAGTCTGGGGACAGAATACACGCTCTTCACAATACCGTGCATGATGAAAGATCTAGCTGATTGCACAGAGCTGATTGCCAGTGTCACGTTCTGTTCCCTCGGCACCGCTGAGGAAGCGCAATCGCATGTGAAGTACAGCTGTGTGTAAGTGTGTATTGAGGAGTTGTAGTTGCTGTGGTTCTTATTAGAAAATATTTGTGGATTTGCTCAGTAGAGATCTGAGGTGGCCCTCGTAAACTCAGTTCTCCAGAACAGTGGGGAGAATTTAGAGAGATTGTGTTTTAAACTTTTCACCTGGCTGGTCCTGCTGCATCGCTGCAGACTTTCACTATACCTGTTTATAGTCATTAGAAAGCTGCACATAAAACCTCCAACATCCTCCGTAATTCCCCCTCTGTCTCTGTATGCTCCAACACCTTCCAGTCAAACTTTAACACAAAGGTCCTTATTTGCTCCACAATCCTTTTCACCCGGTCCCCAAATGCTCCAAATACTGTCCCCACCTTGTCCCGACATGTTCCAACACCATCCCTGCCATTTCTATGTGCATCAGCATCGTCCCCACATGCTCCTAAATCACTTCCACTTTGTCTTTTTGGCCCAAATGCACCAGCCTGTCTCAGATTGCTTCATTATTATCTCTACCAAGTCTGTATTTGTTCATCTCCGACTTGCCTCCACCTGTTTCAACAGCTTTCACACGATGCCCACCTTGTCTCCACATGTGTCCCTTTTCAATCCAGTGCTGTCCCTAACCCATTCTCACATGCTTTTCTATGTTATAAGCCATTCAACTGAATTTTGGTGGAGAAGAATACTTGAAGTAGAAATGACACTCTACCTGATCACCTGATGCCATCAAAAACTCAAGTACTGCAGTAAGGGCTCTGGGCCTTTAACACTCATGCATCATTAATGCAAGTTTTTAAAAAAAAAGGGGGCTTTACATGGCTTTTTTGGGATAGAGACTGATTGTAGCTGATTAGGTGGTGATTGTGGTTGATTATCAGTAGATTACTAGCCAATCAGGTCATCGTCTAAAACAAGACGGGTCAGTGAGTGTAGCGATAAAGTCCATGATGATGCATCGCCGCTCCTAATGACGATCCTCCTGAGAGTGCATCTCGGGCCAGAGATGCTTTGTGAGAAATTACTTGGCACGGCGTGCACAAACACGTATGCGCAATCATTACACCCATCATAACTCCCACAGGGCAGGCTCATGGCCACCTGGGCCTGACTTACTATGGTGCACCCACTTTGTTAAGAAGTCCATAAAGTGACCTTACTAGCAGTCCTGTGTGATTAACAAGCACCCACAGTGGCCCACACAGCTGTATTTATAACCCATATTCATTGATAAAGTACCGCCGTACACACACTTACACACAGCTGACTCAAACTCGCGTAACTGTACGTGCCGGCAACGCAGCTGTTCTTTTGGATCAGCACCTGTCAGAGGTTCATTCTTTATTTACTATCTCCTTTTATCAGATAGCAAATGGCTGCAGATGAAAAAGACAGAAAGAGACAGACATGGGAAGACTAATAGAAAGAAAGACAGATGCGTCTTAATGTTCCTCTTCCCCTGGGCAAAACAGTGGTAATGAATATAATGATGTAATGAACATGGTGGGTTTTGGCTTGCTGCCTCATACACCGCCTTTCTCATTTGTGTGCTTGTGTAATGAACATTTTATCACACACCTACCTTATTTTTCCTGTGTGCAAATGTACAGTTAGAGACTACAGCTCTTTTTTCTACAATATCCCATTTTTATCCATGATTTCTCTATTGTCCTACAATACAGCCAATATATAATGAGATGACAGCTGCTGGATTCACACATTTTGGCTGGTGTTCCCATCCCAGCACTGAAAAATAAAGTTTTTTTAATGTATTTTTTATAGCAATAACATTGCACCTGTTACACTTATACCAGAGCAACACACACTGCAGGCTGATTTACTGTTCTGCAATTGCATACAGTATTTACAGGCACTGAGTCAAGGCATATGTGCAAATCGTCATAGGTAATGCCTTTATTATAAACTGAGCATGTACACTAGGGGTCAGTGTTGCATGTAGCACATTAGATTTAGCAGAAAAGAGTAAGTGATAAAAAGCTGCTACAACGTATTACTAGAGTAATCATAAACAGATGGCAATACTGGAGTAACTTTGCTCTGAAAAGTGCTGATCTCACATCAATTATAACCCAATGCAGCACTTGCCTACAACATGTCTGAAGCAGTTTCACTGATCTGTATTCATCAACATCAAACGGTTCATATATTAAAGTGCTTCGTTTAATGTTTTAATCCATATTTCTAGAAATCACAGTATGATTTATGTATTTATGTATGCAAATTTCTGGATGCAGTAGGAGAAATGTTACTGTGTACACTTGAGACGTATTTGAAAACCATATTAGTCTGATACCCTTGACAAAAAAACAACTCAATGCATTGTTATGCGGTGGTATCAAAAGTTTAGAGACTAACTGGTGCTAGTCTGACGATGTGTGTTATCATGTTTGCGATTTCATCATGGACACCAAGTTATAACAACGAGCAAATGTGAAAGCCTGCGTGAAACTGGGCAAATCTGCAACAGACGTTTGACATTACATATGTTCGGACATGCAACGATGCTGAAACGAGTCGTTCGAGGTGTTTTGAGGGGCACGCACGCTTCAAGAGCAGAAGAGCATCACTGAAAGATGACGAGAGAGATCGAGAAGACCTTTTATTGAGCTTAACCGCCGGAAAATGTCAAAACCATTGGGCAACTTGTGCATAATGATCGTCGGAGAACAATCCATATCCTGCGGACTTCGCCCTCTTCTCGAAGATCCAGCTGCAAGGTCATCATTTTGACACCTTTTGGAGAGCCAGCGCAAATTGCAGAAGATGCTTGACACGCTTCAAAGGACACATTCTAGAAGTGGCAGGAACGCTGGGAGCCTTGTATTGCTGTGCAGGGGGGCTATTCTGAAGGTGATAGTGTGTAAACGTTGATAAATAAAGTATTTTCTTTTAAACAGAGCTAGACTCGAAACCTTTTGATACCACCTCTTAGATTGCTTCTAGTCACATAACCCAAACTTTCCTAGCAAACCCCAACTGGATCCAAGCTGAGCAAAAAGTATGTATCATTTGGTAGTCAGTTTTAACTCCAGCAGCTCCTCAATTTCTTTGATTTGATGAATCCTAAATGTTCTGTCTTTTTGTTCAGTCATCCTTTGAATCAGACAAGTGCTGCCTTCTCCACTAGTTTATTCAGTTTTGAGCCTTGCCATTTTTGAAGAACAGAAAGGATCAAGGAGCCACTAAACAAAGCAAAATTACTCTTTACGATTGAGCTTACAGGTGTTGCAGATTTCAGCTCTATTGTTGCAGTGGACTACCCCCAAATATGGTGTTCAGTGATGATCCAATACCAGTAGTAGTCCTATTCCAGTAATATAAAAAAAAAGAGTGCACAGCAAAGTTGCCTATAGATATTAACTGTACACCGACAAATATGGACGCCATTTTTGCTAAAACTCAATGGTGACTCAAACCCTCAAAACTGTTCCAACTACTATGAAATTCAATCCATGTTCTTTACCAAATTTCTGTCAAGTCTCTGGCATGGCTCAACTTGACCCACCATTACTCAGGAGGCAAGAAAGTCCCACAGTATATCAAAGCGCTGAGGATTTTGGCACCCAGGTGTTGGAATAAACATCTCTTGGCTGTCCGAACAGCTGAGTCACTAAGTCCTCAAATGAAGACAGAAGAGCTGAGCCATCTCTCCACCAAACACTTAAATGAGCAGTAAAAACATCCTCACTATCAAGGTTGTAGCTTGTTGGTATTCTTAGATCCTGACCTATTTGTACTAGCATGAGAATGTTTTTGATGGAGAATACAATGCACTTATCTAAGCGGCCCTGGGAACGAATGCCAGAAAGCCAAATGACAATAATTGCTTAAGAATCTAAAATCCACATTTCTTATACGTTCTGATACGCCATGTATTAATTATATTTTCCCACTATTTATACACACAATACACCCCTCACATTTCAGCAAACATTTTATGATATGTTTCCAAGAGACAAAGGTATAAAAAAATTAAGCTTGGATATATTTTAGAGTAGCCATTGTGCAGCTTGTATAGCAGTACAGATTAACTGTTCTCTAAAAATAACTCAACATGTAGACATTATTGTCTAAACAGCTGGCAACTAAAGTGAGTACACCCTCAGTAAACATGTCAGGACCGTGACCAAAGTGTCAGTATTTTGTGTGAACACCATTGATATCCAGCACTGCCTTAATTTTCCTTGGTATGGAATTCACCAGAGCTGCACAGGTTGTTGCTGGGATCCTTTTTCACTCCTCCATAATGACATCACAGAACTGCTGAATGTTAGACACATGGCGCTTCACCACCTTTAGCTTGAGGAGCCCCACAGGTGCTCAATTGGGTTCAGGTCTGGAGACATACTTGGCCATTCCATCACCTTCTGCTTCCTAAGAAAGGCAGTTGGAATTTTGGTGATGTGTTTGGGGTTTTTTCATGTTGGAAAACTGCCCAGTTTCTGAAGGAAGTGCGTCATGTTCTGATTCAAATTGTCACAGTAAATGTTGAGATCCATGATTCGCTTAATGAACCGCAGCTCCACAGTACCAGCAGCACTCAAGCAGCCCCAGACCACGATGCTGCCACCACCATGTTTATCTTTAGGCAAAACTATTTTCTTTGTACTCTTCACCAGGGCATCATCACACATGCTGGACACCATCTGAGTCACACAAGTTTATCTTGTCTCATCAGACCACAGGACATGGTTCTGGTAATTTATCCTATTAGACAGGTTGTCTTCAGCAAACTGTTTGCAGGTTTTCTTGTAAACCAGCTTCAGAAGAGGCTTTCTTCTGGGACAACAGCCATGCAACCGACTTGTTGCAGTGTGCGACGTATAGTTTGAGCACTGACAAGCGGACCTTCAGCTTTTGCAACCTCTAAAGCAATGCTGCAGCAATCATGCCTCTGTTTTTGAAGCAGCTTCTGCACCGGAAGCGCTGCAGGAGGACTCAACTTCTTCGATGAGCGCTTGCGAGGCCTGACTGGAACCCGTCTTGGAAAACCTCTGTATGACCCTGACCACTGTACTGTAACTCAGTTTCAGGGTGATACCAATCTTCTTATAGCTTATCCATCTTTGTAAAGAACAACAATTCTAGAGCTGTCAATTGATTAAACTATTTCATAGCAATTTATTGCATGATTTTCACGAGTTAACTTGTGATCTTGTGATTAATCGCAACTTAATCACACAATTTTATCTGTTCTAAATGTAACTTGAATTGATACTTTTCAGGTTTTTAGTACTCTAATCAACATGGGCATGGACAAAAATGGATGCTTTATGCAAATGTATAATTATTATTAGTGAAACCAAACTCAACATAGAACATGAAGACAAAATATTTGTTTATAATAATAATATGTTTTGAAGTAATTATAGTCTTTTAAATTACGTTAATAATCAGGACACCAAACGCCAATAAAGAAGAAGAATCATGGCGGATTTTGGCGCTTGATTTGAAACTTGGCACATCAGTAAAACAAATTTGTTAGTTTTTAGTGATTAAAAAAAATTTTTTGTTAGATGAAATTTTTTTTTATATCTGAGTAATATATATATATATATACAGCCCCTGGCACTTTATAAACATAACAGTGTACATAATTTGACCATATACACAGTTTAAAAATGTTATTTCTATTGTTCCTGAACATTTGGTCCCGGTGCGGATTCCCGCAAATTTAGAGATAATCCGCAACTTGCTGTTAGTTAGGTTCCAAATAAGAACCTGCGAATTTGCCGAGCCACGAGTTCCGAACCGAAATTATCGGTGGTTAAATATATATATATATATATATATATATATATATATATATATATATATATATATATATATATATATATAGAGAGAGAGAGAGAGAGAGAGAGAGAGAGAGAGAGAGAGAGAAGCACGAATACAGAATAAATGAAATCTTTTTGCCTGCAGCCTGAGAGCGATCCTTCTGCCTAACTTGGGAGGAGGGATGGAAGGTGCTTTGGGGTGGAACACAGCACACCGTTCCTGCATGTGATTCTTCTGAATGCAAACATCAATTCATCATCCTCATCATGAATACAGATTCCATTATGGCAGACAGACTCCACAAGGAATCTCATATTTCATAATTTACTTCTAAAGGACTTGAGAAAAGAAGATAAGAGACACCTCGTCTTGCATTTCGTCTCTCAGGACATCATGATTTGTCTTAACATCTCCATGAACTACGTGATTCAATAACACCACGTTTCCAGGTAACACCGTGTCCCATTACTTAGTGGCTGGTAACAAGACAGCGACTCGCTGTACCTGGCACTGAGGGAAGTTAAACATGGAGGGGGTTTTTTTGCTAGTAGCTTTAAAAGAATTTTTCAAACACACACTTTAGGGACGATTTAAAGTTCATGCGAATGAATAAAAAAAAATCCTGAGCGTCAATGCTGCTGCAGGTGCTGCATGTAAATGATACCAATTTTCCAGGTGACTCTGGTCAGGTGAGTGATGTTTGTTCTAATGTTGTATCTTGAGAAATTTTTCTAGGTCACCTGAGCTCCCACTGCTGGTGCAAATAGATTACTGTCAGCTGTCTTCTGTCTCTGCTCTGTCAACAAGGAAAGCTAAACCAAGGCAGGAAATACGCAGCTGTCAGCGATTCTTCCGAATCAGTCTTTGTGCGTGGTAAATTGTGCAAAAGCACACGGAAGTGGTTATCATTACCACTTCAGTCCTGCCTGAACTAGCGATTACACTAAAGCACTTTGGGATGTCACATTAATGTCCTCCTCTGGGGATGGAATCAGAAGGCACATCTTGATGAAAGTGGAAACACAAATAGGACATATGAGCACACGTTTTTTTTTTTATTTAATTATACATCTCAGTAAAGTCAGAAACCTTTTTAGGAAATTTAACATACAAGATCGAATAAACTGATAAATAAATAAACGCTGTACAACACTTAATATGAAAATATCCAATAATGCTGTAAAGGTAAAGATTTGAATTCTACCAGATCTCCACAAACAGAAGTGCTTTCCCAATTCTGCCTCTGTTATAAAAACCTGGAAAGCTTTTAATAGCTAATAAACTTATATAAACCTCAAACCTCCTTTTCCTCTAAGGCACTTTTGGTTTACTTGAGATTCTGGTGCGTTTGGAAACTGCATCGTATGTCCTGGGTAGAACCAGACCTACGCAGCCTCGATCGGTGTCACTCACTTCACCTGAAAATCTCGCTAGCGTTCTGCGCATCCTCTCCTTCTGACCACACTTTGCCGACGCAAAGTAAACAAGGCAAGAAATAACATTCAAATGTGTACGAGAGATGCGAGGGAGAACGCGGACAGAGAGGGAAAGAGAAAGAGGTTGAAGGAGAAATGGAGAAAGAGGCGCAGAGAGCAAGAAACGTACGAGTACGTGGGTGTGTTTGTGTGTGTGTGTGTGTGAAAGAGAGAGAAAGAGAGAGAAAGAAAGATCCACAGAGAATAAAGCAAGGACATTCGGTAAAAGCGGTAGATAAGCCAGTAGATGACTCACCAGCTGCTGTGGCTCCTCTTGCCAGACTGTCTGCCTCAATCGCTGCCATCCCACAATTCCTTACGAATCCAATCCAGTGTTACAGTGCTGCCCAGAATTCCCAGTGCACTGAAGAAACAGTGCACAGACTAAAGAGCTCGAGTTAAAGAATTCCCTCTGCCAGCATGGAGCGAAGTGGAGGAATATGGATGCACTGAGGGAGGGGTCCTGGAGTGAAGGGGGGAAAGAACAGTGACGATGGAGAGAAGAAGGAGATGAGCTTGAGGAGAATTGGTGTTATGTACGCTGCACAGCCCTATCCATCAATCTCCTTCCCGTCAGTGAGACAGCCAGCGTACACTGCACCGACTCGCTCCCTCTCTACCATCCCTCTGTCTGCTTCTGCTCTCTCTCTCTCTCTCTCTCTCTCTCTCTCTCTCTCTCTCTCTCTCTCTCTCTCTCTCTCTCGCTTTCCCTCAGTCTGCACTCTCTCTCTCTTTCTCTCTCCTTTTCTCCCTCTCCTCCCCAGTCTTTTTCCTTTCCTTTCCTTTCCTTTCCTTTCCTTTCCTTTCCTTTCCTTTCCTTTCCTTTCCTTTCCTTTCCTATTTTATTTCTATTCTCAAAAAAGGGAATGGTTAGTCAAAGCCGAACTCTATGTAGACAATCTTCACCACAGCAGGTGAGCTGGAAAGCCCATTGAGAAACTTGGGAGAAAATGCAGTATATAGAAAAAGAAAAACGTAACAAACACACACACACACACACACACACACACACACACACACACACAAAAAAAAGACATGCAGTGCAAAAGAGAGAAAGAATAAGTCAGAGAGCCGGCAACAAAAAAAGAAGGCAAAGAAAATGAGAACAATCTAAAAGAAGCAAAGTGATACAGCAATACAACTCGATTCCATAGCCTTCAATAGCTTACATCGGAGATGGAAAGTGTGTGTGTGTGTGTGTGTGTGTGTGTGTGTGTGTGTGTGTGTGTGTGTATGGTAATTTTCTCACTGAATACAAAACATTATAAATAGAAGATTCATCTCATTTTAACATCGTCTTACTCTCTATTCAGCTCAGAAACCTTGATGTGGACTTTGAAGGAAGAAACATCAGCTGTTTTGCTGTACTTTCAATTCTGGATATTATGGGTAATAAGACTCCATTCACTTAATACATCTGTTTATATTAAAGAGCTGCATTTAAAAAGAAGTCTGGCGTGTATTTGGGCAACAAACATTTCTATAGTTTAGTACGTGTGTATGTGTGAGTGATGGTATTTTGTCTGGCATTCTAGATTCATCTCTTTAAAAAGAGGCTTTGGGCACAACGGACATTTCTAAAGCTTTTTGACTTTTCCAGAAAATTCATCATTGACATTTTTTAAACCAAAAAAACCAAACAAACAAAAAAAATTCACAAATGCCTGCAGTCAAACAGTGTAATGACTCTGCACTGTATGTGACTAAAAGTGCTCGACTATCAATAAATCTGCATTTAACACAGCAGCATCAAACTACTCTGTCAATGTCACCACATTGAGTGATCTGGACATTCAATAAAACATTTTTCCAGACATATTTCTGCTTTACGATCCCATCACTAACCATTTACAAGTAGGATATTGTTCTAACCAACAGGCTCTCTTCTTCTTCTTCTTCTTCTTTCGGCTGCTCCCATTAGGGGTTGCCACAGCGGATCATCCGTCTCCATACCACTCTGTCCTCTACATCTGCCTCTTTCAAATCAACTACCTGTATGTATTTCTTCTCCACATCCATAAACCTCCTCCTTGGCCTTCATCTTTTTCTCCTTCCTGGCGGCTCCATCATCAGCATTCTTCTACCGATATACCCCATGTCCCTCCTCTGCACATGTCCAAACCATCTCAATTGGGGGTCTCTCACTTTGTCCTCAAAAACATCATACATTTGCTGTCCCTCTAATAAACTCATTTCTAAACTTGTCCATCCTCTTCACACCCAACCAAAATCTTAACATCTTCAGCTCTGCTACCTCCAGCTCCACCTCATGTCTTTTAGTCAATGCCACTGTCTCTAAACCATACATCATCACAGGTCTCACCACAGTCTCATAAACTTTCCCTTTCACTCTGGCAGATACTCTTCTATCACAAATCACTCCTGCAATCACTCTTCTCCACCCACTCCACCCTGCCTGCACTCTTTTCTTCACTTCTCTAACACACTCCATTACTTTGCACTGTTGACCCCAGGTACCTGAACTCCTCCACCTTCTCCACCTCTTCTCCCTGCAACCACACCACTCCACTGCCCTCCCTCTCATTCACACACATGTACTCTGTCTTACTCCTACTAACTTTCATTTCTCTTTTTTCCAGCATGTACCTCCACCTCTCCAGGCTCTTCTCAACCTGCTCACTACTCTCACCACAAATCACAATATCGTCCGCAATCATCATAGTTCATGGAGACTCCTGTCTGACCTCGTACGTCAACCTGTCCATTACCACTGCAAACAGGAAAGGGCTCAGATCCGATCCTTGATGCAGTCCCACCGCCACCTGAATACACTCTTTCCCGCTGCATCCTTTATTGCTCTAACTTGCAGCACATCCTTTCCAGCTCAGTCCCTCTGCCTGGCCAATTGTTACAAATTCTTTTCTTCTTTCTTCCCCTCCCTTGTTCTAACCAACAGGCTCTAAATGTTAGAATCTGTATGATGTGAAATTAGAACTGGAATAGGATGCATCTACAGGAAAACAAGGGCTAAGAGAACCTAGTAAGTGTATGCCCTATTAGGTAATAAGATTTATTTGAACTCATTATAATAGAAGTTTACCAGTTGCTATAATGAGAGACAGGATAAGCCAACTGGGATATTTTATTTTTCTATTTTTATTTACTATCCAAGCTGCAGGGAGTGTTTTGCATGATTGCCAATTTGCTTCCTTCTAATTAGTTTAACTTCGGGGATTATCAGGTAAGCAAAACAACTGATTCCTACCCCAGACAACTTACTCAAACTCCACAAGTGCTCACTCAAAACCCAAACACCTCACTCATACCCCACAACTGCTCA
>JAAIIK010000133.1:1384435-1403836 GCA_014706435.1 Silurus glanis | reverse complement strand
TATATATATATATATATACACTAGACATAACCAATGCTATGATCTTCTAAGCTCGGTTTTGTCACACACCCTTCCTCACCACAAAATAAAAAAAACAAATAAAATACATCACCCAGAGAACCGAATGCCTTGAATGTGTCTCTGTTCACCTTACTGTATATGTGTGAATCTCTGACCCTGATGAGGTGGCCGCCAGCATCATTCCTGCCGCCACAGAGAGCAGGTCTGGATGATTGATGGCACGTAGCGCCTATTTAAAGGATGAGCTCTTCACCTGACAATCAATCACTTAGGCTGCCACTCACTACAGTTTTTCATAGGGGGATTTTTAGGGCCAGAGAGCAGTGCAAGGGGGAAAATAAGCACCTGGAGCAATGTTAAACAAAGTGCAACAAATCCAATACTTGCTACCATTGCTGTCAATAGAAAAACAGCAGCTGTACATCTGTGCCTGTATCTCACAACGCGGTTTTACACAAAGCTGGACAGATCAAGGACACAGACTCCAGTCTCTCGGGCACCTTAAAGTTACTGATTTTAAATTGAAAGTGGGAGAGAAATTTGCAGTCCTTCAAAAGTTAGTGAAGCAGTCGGTAAAGCAAATACAATCAGCTCATCATGCACAGCTGGGACAAACACAACTACTCAGTTATAATCTCTCAAATAAAGGTAACCTTGGATACAAGTGCCAGCCAAATGAACAAAATAGAAATGAGCTAATTAATGCTTCACCTTGACGCCTTACAGCTTCGGCATTTCTGTAATTCTGGTCTTTGTCATGTGCACTATATGGACAGATGTACTGGGTGCAAACTGTTGGAGACACACAATTGGATTCTGGTCTTTGAATCAGGTAGTATTTAGGGCTGAAGCTATCAAATATTTTAGTAATCGAGTATTCTACCGATTATTCTTACATAATCTTACATTCCAGTGCTCATGTTAGTTCTCACTCTCCAGTGTTCTGTATTGTTTTAAAGACTATAATCACACTCTTGATGTCACCCAAATGAGGATGGGTTCCCCTTTTGAGTCTGGTTCCTCTCAAGGTTTCTTCCTCATAACACCTAAGGGAGTTTTTCCTTGCCACAGTCGCCACGGCTGCTCATCAGGGATAAATACACATCAACAGTTAAATACACATTAACTGTTAAATTCTGTATAGCTGCTTTGAGACAATGTCTGTTGTGAAAAGTGCTATAGAAATAATCTTGACTTGACTTGATTGTAGCCAATTAAATTTTTTATTTTTAGTGTAAAGCTTTTTTGGAATTGCGAGAAATAAAGTCAGGATTGTGAAAACTCAAATCGGTATGCGAGAAAAAGTCAGAATTGCGAGAAATAAAAACATGGCGGAAACGGGCTTCCATAGCGTTTACCTTTCCAAAGCGCTTTAGAGTTTAGTGGGTGGTGTGTCAATATAAATGATCCGTGGGGAAACATAGTGCTCGGTGTGTGGTTAAATGGACTAAATGAAGCATCAAAGCTAACAATTTGCATTTTTTGGCATTTTTGGATTCGAATTACTCGATTTACTAGAAAAATCTTTTAGCCCTAGTAGTATTCAATATTTCTTCTACTTGAACTAGGAGATGCAAACCTGTTCCAGTATGATAATGCCCCCTGTGCAAAGCCAGCTCCACAAAGATATGCTTTATATGTTTTGGAGTAGAACATTTTGAATGGCCGCTATAGAGCTCTGACCTTATCCCTACTGAACAGCTTTGAGATGAAGTGACTGCACCTCACTCACACTACATAAGTGCTTGAAGTACTTGTGCTACACCCTTGTGCCTGAACACAACCACACTCCATAATCTAGTGAAAGTTATTATAAGAGAAAACAGGGACTAAATATAGAATGGGATGTTTAAAAAGCATATACAGTCAAATGTAACCCAGTGAACATTGCTATATCATTATTCTTGTATGTTTCTATTTTATTGTTTTTTTTTATTATTATTATTTTTGGATATGTTTCAATATCACTTTGTACATACATAAGAAATTTGAATATTGCATGTAAAGTGAGTCATTCCACATAATAACCAATGAGGTGTTCTATTAAGTTATGGTGTGTTGTTAATCAGCCAATTAGAATGGACAGAGATTAGAATGGGGGGGCACTGGACGTGGTTTGTAAAAAGTATTTGGCACCACCGTATTTGGGCCCCAACAAAATCCAAGCGCTTGGTCAAGGACACTTTACACACTTGCAAGGTGAAGGTTTTGTTTTCGGGTATTGTGTTTATTCCTATTGGTATTTTACAGCAACTAGCTGCTGAATTTATTCAGTTAAGTTCTCTACAAAGCTGTTTCTGATTCCTTATTCAGTGTATAATCTACTGACAATATTTTTTGTTCTTTTGAGCTCTAAGGTTTTTCTTTTCTTTTCTCTCATACCAAAATAAAAGTCTTTTGTTGAACTACTTTTATATTTGTTTCATTGTGCGTTTGCATTTGATTGGAGTATTTGAATTTGTATTTGAATCTGATATTCTTTTAGAGGACAGCTTCACAACACTAATAGTGTTATTTAGTTGGTTCGCTGGAGCCCTAAATAATGAGTCCTAAAGAGGTTAAATGCTTTTATGTATTTTTTTTTTACACAGTTCATTATTTTACTTGTTCAATAATCGTCAGTTTCAGCACTTGTCAGGAGTTCTGGAACGAATTACTGTACCGACGAGTACCGAGGTATTACACTAATCTTATGCTTGGGTGTCTACAACCTTTTGTCTATATAAAGTAGGTTTAATCCAAGTCAAGTCTTCAAAAGCATGCTATTAGACAGCCTGGCTACATGAAATAACCCTAATGTAAGGATGGGTGTATATTTTTGCCTCATACCCATCTTTCCTGAAATAGATTTAAAGTTCACCAAAACCCTGACCAGGATAAAGTGCGTATTGAAGATAAGCGAATGTATTCAACTCTTTGAAAGGAAGTATCATGTTTTCTGTTTCCAAAATGTAATGTTGTATGATTAATAAAGCATTTAGATATGACTAAGGTATTGCCTATTAAATTACCCTGAGCTATTCAGCTAAGAATTCCAAGATTAATAAAAACATCTTTAAGGCCATGAATGTGGAACTACAGTCTAACCTGTCCACTTATATCACCGTTATACCTGTGCATTCTTTCCTACATAAAGAAAAAAAGATAAAACGCATTCACATAATAAACTCTCCCTAGAAAATACCTTCCAGTTTTTCCTTAGAGCTGGCAGCATTATGTTTTTGACAGTGCCAGGGAGCGAATCCTTTATTTTGCCCTGTTATATCTCATCACCTGGATCTGTAGTCGTTCAGAAGCACTCACTTTCTTCTGCATAATGAGCCCCAACTCATTTGCCTGACAACTGCTTTTGAAAATCACAGGTTTTTGCAGTTTATGGCTGACACTGAAGCAAATGCAAAGACGCGAAACGAAGCTTGACATTTTGCCCATGGGTGAATTTCAATGTGGCACAGCTACTGGCTGCCAAGACTCTAGGATGCATTAACAAAAAAAAAAGGGAAAAAAAAAAAGAATAAGAATCTCAGGGATTACATCATTATGTGCTCCTCCGGCTTTTATACACCTACAGATGGAGAAAGTGATTCTGGCTTAGACAGCTTTAAGCTTTTGTGTACCAATTTACCAGCAGCAAAAACAGAAAAGACTTGGCTAGTAAAAAGCTTTGATTCTCTGTTGGTGTTCTTTGTATTTCCCAGACCCCCTTCTGTCAAATTGCATACACCTACACACATATACCACAAACATACACACACACTTGTCTTACTATCCTTGTGAGAACCTTCCATGAAAATCCAAGGACTTCACAAGTTCCAAACTGTCAGATATCATTTTAGGTTCCTCACCAAGATCTAAAAACATGTCCTTGCAATTACATACACAAGTGTCTTTGATAAATAGATAACAAAAAATAACAATAAAGCAGCTTCATTTGTGATTCTTGATATTCTCCATTTTTGATTGTGCAGATACGTATATGCTTGATATTCTGGACACTCTTTTGAAGGTAATGTTTTGGATAAAAGACCACCACACTTGAGGTTAAGTATCTAATTTCGAATGTCTTTGTGAAGATTAGTCTGGTATTAGATTTCTCCTAGCTCCCATCTTTATCCCCTCTGCTGAGGCTATTTCAGAAATCCCATGTGTTGCTGTGAAGGCTGATTGAGCGAGCTCATGATTAGTTGCACTGGATGTGCTTCATTCAGGCAACATCGAGTTGAAAATGTGAAAATAGCTGCCAGCGGCAAGTGAGCCGCACAGTTACCCTCCCCTCGGCGACACCTGCTGCTTCACTGATTGATCTTTTCTCATTTGTTTGGTTCTGCACTGCTCAACAGCTGCAGCCTATCACAAGGGTTTCTCTGAATATTAATACTACGTGCATAATAAATACCTACTTTGTGATAGATTGTACAATAGGACTAAAAAATCAAGAACTAATTTATACTGTTCGGATAGTGGGTTTTCGTGTCAGATCTTGTTTTAATCCAGTATTCACAACTTTCTCCGCCTTGCAGTTATCTACATGTTGCAAAAGTGATACTTTACCCCCCAAAAATGGGAATTCGGTGGTCTGTCATATTTTACGTTTGAATTACAAATTAAAAATAAAACAAATATATAACACATGTATTCACAGCCAGACATTTTAGTTCAAAAGGTGCATTACCAATTACACAGAAAGAACACTCAGTATTCAGTCATGTACTAAACGAGTGCTTAACTTGTGAACCTTTTGAACTTTCCAGGCGGCCAATTCAGTCTATTGAAATCTGCACCTCTGTGCAGTTCACGCCTCCAAGGACACCGTGTTTTCCTTGTACAGAGCTCACAAAGCATGAGCTTTTTAATCACACTTGTACCTTAAGCATGTAATAAGTGAAATCCTACAAAACTCCATTATTGTGTAGTTGGAAACTATATACTAATTAGATATCAGCAGGACTAAAATAACAAATAGCCTAAAACATTTAAAGGTTGATAATAAAATGAGGATTGTTCCAAGCAAGTCAAAAATTACTGACCCAATCAGACAAATTAGCATTTTTTTTTTACAGTATATTCCTGATACAAGTGTAATAGTAACTGTGATTATAATTTTTTTTTTTTAATTCACTAAATGTGAAATCAAAGTATGTATGTAATATAGAGTAAAAGATACAGGTTTAGGGTTAGGGTGAGGGAAATTTGGTTAAGTAGCCTCTAATCAATATGTAACTTTGTGTGTTTAGACTACAGAGTAGGCCAACTGTTCATGATTTCGTGAAGAATAGCCTACAGGGAAGTGGTTGCTTCATGGTTTAGGTTTTGGAGTTTGGATCAGAAAGCCGTGAGTTCAAATCCCAGCACCACCAAGTGGTCACTGCTGGGCCCCTAATAAAACCCCTAAACTAACCACTGCTTGGTTGTATTTATATATATAAAAAAATTTAAAATAATTGTAAGTTGATCTGTATAAAGGATCTGAATGGCATGATTTTATTGTCACTGATCAGGCATAACTTTGTGACCACCTGCCTAATATTTTGTTGGTCGCCTTTTGATGCCAAAACAGTCCTGACCCGTATAACATTAACAGAACAAGAGCTGCAGATTTGGAGATGCCCTGACCCAGTCATCACAATTTGGCCCTCGTCAGATTTGTACAATTCCTAATGCTTGGCCATTTTTTCTAACACATCAACTTTGAGGCCAAAATGTTCACTTGCTGCCTAATATATCCCACCCACTAACATCATGATGTCATCATGAGGAGAAAATCTGTGTTATTCACTTCACCGGTCCTAATGTTATGATCAGTGTAAATAAGAATAATTATTATTCTTTTATGATACTACCAGAAATAAACATAGATCCCATTCTAGCCTTTTTCACATGGCAGTGATCTGAATTTATAAGCTGAATTTTTTTGTTGTTTTGTTTTACACAGTGTTGATTTATAGTCAATAATTATTAATCGTGAATTAGACGAATTAATCTCAGCATTTTCTTTTGAATCATTAATGTAGCTAAAAGTACATGAAAGTGTAGTGTAACACAATTATGTTTGACCAACTTTAGTGAACATTTTCCCCCATAAGCTTTTAGTCATCCTACCCGAGTCCTACTAATCAGATCTGTAAGTACATTCTGAATAAATGAGGCTAATAAATGCCGAATTGCAAGTGAACTTTAATAAGTTTTTAAGATCCAGTGACTATATTCCTGAAATGGTTATTGGGTTGCAGCATTCAAACCTTTATATTACTGCACAAAAAGGTAGAATGTAGGCATGAAAGTGCTGTGAGTCAATCTGATTGTAACTTTCAACACTGGGGTAATTTGGTAAAAGCATGGTGGGTTTAATAGACACAGAGTGTCAGGGATATTTTCTGCACTTTTCTGGCAAAAACCTTTAGACGTTTACTTTATGCACATAGAAAATTGCCGGTAAAATTTCTAGCATAGCCCATTTCTAAGTTAAAGCTTTGAAAGAAGCAGGATCGGGAATCGTATAAATCATTCAGAGATTTTTAGTGTATACAAGTTGTAAACATACCAACATATTAGGACTCTAAGTAAAGGAGCTTTAATTCTTCACCAACAACGTGAGCATGTTGTGTGTTTCTTTAAATCACAAAGATGAGTTCGCGCATACACATGTTCCCATCTGATTCACACTCTCGAGGCCTGAGGCAAAGAGATGCTGTGCATTTTAACAAAGTCACTTCAACAAGGTCTGAGATGTAACACAAGTGACAGCAAAGCACAGTTCCACCTCAGTGCCGCTTAGCCTCGAGTGAGACTATGGAACTTTTAACACTCGAAACAGGATCACTGAAGTAGTGCAAGGGACCTGACGATCCAAAAAAAAAAATCCCCGGAAAGCCAACTCAGCAGTTCCACATGACTAATATTTGCTTGGGAATGTAGCAAACAGTTGTGGATTGTCTACTGCGGTGAACAGATCTCTAGCCAGCCGTTGAAAAGCATGTCGCAAACGTAAAAAAAAATATGAAAGAACAGCAGTTTTGCAGTTGGGATTAATTGTATGTAATATAATTAATTATAAATGATATAATCTTTGTACAGCTAATTTGAAAAGGCAATAGATTTGATAGATCACATTTTATTTATTTTGCAAGTCTAGTTACACTCTGCTGTCAGACACAGAGCTAGGCTACTGTTAAATCAATACCAATAACCGGCCGATTCATTATAAAATGCGTGGGTCTGGAAGAGAGACCCCGGAGAAGAATAAATCTCACAAAATTCAGCTGAGTTATCAAAGAGTGTCACACTGAAACTGAAAACCATCTCTGGTGATCACAAAAAGCATGACTATTCAAGTAGACTGCAGCCATAAAAATAGTATTTTTACACTGAAAAAAGAACCATTACCAATGGAATAATGCAAGTGCTTTTTTTTTTCACAAATCCCACTAATGTACAGGGCCTTTCAAAAACACGAATTGGAGCGTAAATAGCTGGAAGAAAGTTCTATGGACAGATGAGTCCAAATTTCACTCTTTTGTCTCTAACAGAAGAACTTATCCAAGACAGAGAACAGGAGAGATGATGTTAGCAGACAGCCTCACCCCCACAGTCAGACATGAAGGTGGAAGCTTTATAGTTTGGGGTTGTTTTGGAGCAGGGAAGGTTGGAAACTTCTCCGGGTGAAGGGAATACTCATCCAACATGGCTACAGTTTCACACTTAATTCATACAACATTATGCAATTCTGTCTGGACTGCAGCTAATTGGAACTTCAAGATAGAAGAAGTCAATGACCCGAAGCATAAGTCCAAGCTCTGTTAGAGAGCAAACAGTCGGCTGGAGTGTTATCTATCATGGAATAGCCTTCCCAGTCACCGCACCTAAATCCTATTAAACTGCTCTGGGATGAACCGGATAAGGTCAGAAAGAAATCTCCAGCTAGAAAAGAACAGCTTTGCAAGAGGCATGGAATAGAATTTCAGTTGAATGTTTGAAGAAACAAACTTTCTGGTTCCCAAGAGTGTTTAAAGCTGTTATTCATGCTAATGGAGGATTTTTCTTTAATAGTAGTAACATTTATATAATTGATTGGTCAAAGTAAATCATCATACCGTTAAACTGCATAGTTTGTTGCACAAAAAAAAAAAAAGGAACGTGTCTTTTAAAAAGCAAAATGTCTGAGTTTAAGTGTTTTCATACTTTTGACAGGCACTGAATATAGTCAGTATATTATATTTGATAGTTATTTTTTATTTATCTACGCTGCAACAGCATGAGCGCGGTTCCCTGGTGGTCTAGTGGTTACGATTCTGCGCTCTCACCACCGCAGCCCAGGTTCGATTCCCGGTCAGGGAACCTAACCAAGCCATTAGGGTTGCACAAGCCAGTGCACTCTTAGTGCCAGTCCCAAGCCCGGATAAATGGGGAGGGTTGCGTTAGGAAGGGCATCCAGCGTAAAAACGTGCCAAATCGAACATGCGGTTCACGAATACGGATGATCCACTGTGGCGACCCCTAATGGGAGAAGCCGAAAGAAAGATTTACTGCAACAGCATGGGCGTGTGTCAAACATCAGGCACATCTTGTGGCCATGCCACATGTCTGTCTGTGCACCTTGCACCTGTATCACACTGCTGAGTAATTAAGACTTGTATATAAAGTCACTGTCATACCCAGCCATTAGGGTTCCACAAGCCAGTGCATTCTTAGTAAAACATGTACCAAATCAAATATGCGGATCACGAAAGAGAAATTCATACTGTATTGGTCGAGGCCCAGGTTACCAACGACCGCCACAGGTATCGTTAGCCAACAGGGTACCGGTGGAAATTGGACTACTGTTGGCCGAAGGAGGAGAAGGAGAGGAGGAAGACATCTACAGAGACAGCAGGGAAAGGAAACATGGAGGAGAGTGCAGGTTAGAGTTGGTACTTTAAATGTTGGTACTATGATTGGTAAATGTAGAGAGATAGCTGATATGATGGAGAGGAGAAAAGTAGATATGTTGTGTGTTCAGGAGACCAAGTGGAAAGGGAGTAAGGACAGGAACATTGGAGGTGGGTTTAAAACTGTTCTATCATGGTGTGGATGGAAAGAGAAATGGTGTAGGGGTGATTCTGTAGGAAGAGAACAGTGAGAGTGTAGTGGAGGTGAAGAGAGTTTCTGATGAACGTGATGAACGTGAAGCTGGAAGTTGAAGGGGTGATGATAAATGTCATCAGTGCCTATGCTCCACAAGTCGGCTGTGATATGGAGGAAAAGGAAAAATTCTGCAGTGAGTTAGATGAAGTGGTAGAAGGTGTACCTAGGAATGAAGGATTGGTGATTGGGGCAGATTTCAATGGGCATGTAGGTGAAGGAAACAGAGGGGATGAGGAGGTGATGGGTGAAAAACTGAAAGAAGAATAAGATGGTGGAAACAGAAGGAGGAAGACTGTAGTATGAGATTCAGGGAAGAGGTCAGACAGGGGCTCAGTCGTGGTGAAGAGGTGGATAATTGGGCAACTACTGCAGAAGTAATAAGGGAGACAGCTAGAAAGGTACTTGGTGTGACATCTGGAAATAGAAAGGAAGACAACTAGACGTGGTGGTGGAATATGGAAGTGCAGGAGAGCATAAGGAGAAAGAGGTTGGCGAAACATAATTGGGATTGACAGAGTGATGGGAAAAGTAGGCAGGAGTACAAGGAGATGCGGCAGCAGGTGAAGAGGGATGTGGCGAAAGCCAAGGAAAAGGCATATGAGTAGCTGTTGGAGAAGTTGGACACTAAAGAGGGAGAAAAGGATTTGTACCGATTGGCAAGGCAGAGGGACCGAGCTGGGAAGGATGTGCTGCAAGTTAGAGCAATAAAGGAATGAGATGGAAATGTGTTGACTAGTGAGTAGAGTGTGTTGAGAAGATAGAGGGAGTATTTTGAGCAGCTGATAAACAAGAAAAATGAGAGAGAGAGAAGGTTGGATGTGTGGAGATGGTGAAGCAGGAAGTGGATAGGATCAGTAAAGAGGAAATGAGAGCAGCAATTAAGAGTGGAAAGTCAATTGGACCAGATGACATACCGGTAGAAACATGGAGATGTTTAGGAGATGGCAGTGTAGTTTTTAACAAGATTGTTTAACAGGATTTTGAAAAAGACGCCTGAGGAATGGAGAAGGAGTGTGCTGGTACCGATCTTTAAGAATAAGGGAGATGTGCAGACCTGCAGTAACTACAGGGGAATTAAGTTGATCAGTCACACCATGAAGTTATGGGAAAGAGTAGTGGAAGCCATGCTGAGAGAAGAGGTGACCATCTGTGAGTAACAGTATGGTTTCATGCCAAGGAAGAGCACCACAGACGCATTATTTGCTTTGAGGATGTTGATGGAGAAGTATAGAGAAGGTTAGAAAGAGTTGCATTGTGTGTTTGTGGATTTAGAGAAAGCATATGACAGGGTGCCAAGAGAGGAGTTGTGGTATTGTATGAGGAAGTCAGGTGTGTCAGAGAAGTATGTGAGGGTGGTGCAGGACATGAATGAGGGCAGTGTGACAGCAGTAAAGTGTACAGTAGGAGTTACAGACTGGTTCAAGGTGGAGGTTGGACTGCATCAAGGATCGGCTCTAAGCCCTTTCCTGTTTGCAGTGGTGATGGACTGGTTGACAGACGAGGTCAGGCAGGAGTCTCCATGGACTATGATGTTTGCGGATGATATTATTATTTGTGGTGAGAGTAGAGAGCAGGTTGAGAAGAGCCTGGAGGGGTGCAAGCACACGCCGGAGAGAAGGAGAATAAAAGTCAGTAGGAGTAAGACAGAGTACATGTGTGTGAATGAGAGGGAGGGCAGTGGAGTGGTGCGGTTGCAGGGAAAAGAGGTGGAGAAGGTGGAGGAGTTCAGATACCTGGGGTCAACAATGCAAAGTAATCTAGAGTGTGTTAAAGAAGTGAAGAAAAGAGTGCAGGCAGGGTGGAGTGGGTGGAGAAGAGTGGCAGGAGTGATTTTTGATAGAAGAGTGTCTGAAAGAGTGAAAGGGAACGTTTATAGGACTGTGGTGAGACCTGAGATGTTGTATGGTTTAGAGACAGTGTCACTGAGTAAAAGACAGGAGGTGGAGCTGGAGATAGCAGAGCTGAAGATGTTGAGGTTTTTGTTGAGAGTGACGATGATGGACAGGATTAGAAATGAGTTTATTAGAGGGACAGCGCATGTAGGACGTTTTGGAGACAAGGTGAGGGATGTGTGATTGAGATGGTTTGGACATGTGCAGAGGAGGGACATGGGGTATATCGGTAGGAGAATGCTGAGGATGGAGCCACCACGAAGGAGGAAAAGAGGAAGTCCAAGGAGGAGGTTTATGGATGTGGTGAGGGAAGACATGCAGGTAGTTGGGTTGTAAGAGGCAGATGTAGAGGACAGGGTGGTATGGAGATGGATGATCCGCTGTGGCGACACCTAATGGGAGCAGCCGAAAGAAGAAGAAATAGATATAGAGTCAATTTTTCCCCTTCTTTCTTTGTATAATTTGTGTTTAGTTTTTATGTAATTGTTTTCTATGTGTGCACTTCATTAAATATTTTGCGCTTGTCTCTGCTTCCTGATCATTAAATGACAGTTTTATCCTTCAATAAAAATATCTTTGTTTGGATACATAATTTAGCCTCTGTCATGCACAACAATAGTGGTGTGTTATTATTATTATTGGTATCTATAAGTTTTAAACATATCAATACAACTGTTGAATTGTTAATGTATTATGCTTAAAAAATAAAATAAAAAAACCACACAAATGTGAGAAAATTCTAAATAAAATGTCTTAGAAAGGTTTTGGGCCAACATGAACCAGGAAAAACAGCTTGAAATGAAATGAATTCAACAAGTCTGATTTGGTTTTTCTTTTTTTGTGTGTTTAAGTGTGGTTGTCTAGACATAATAGATGACCCTGATCTTCAAAAAGGAAAAAAAAATTATACCTTGTAGGCATGGGCTATAAGCAAAAAAAATTGTAATAATTTCCAAAAAAATCAGCCTGCACCAACCATGAAGACAGTAAACTTTCGCTGCTAAATTGATATATCTTTCGAACTTAAGTCTCTAACTCGGAAAACAGCTCCGTAAGTACTCTGTAAGAGTACAAAAAAACAGAGGTAATAAATGCTGAGCAGTGAATTGGTGCATAGGGAGTCCAGCTTGTTATCTGTATTCACACTGCGAACATTGATGTCCCCTCTCTCCTAGAAAATGCACCTATCCGTTTCCTAGTTTTCCCAATGCCAAGTCGCAGCTAGAAACAAACCTTTAATTAGTCCGTGGTATTCTCCCTCGTGTCCCTTGCTGATGCCCCACTATAGCAGTATCATCTGATCTAAAAACTGCTGAATATAAAGCCAATGCTATCTGAAGTATAAAAAAGAATAGCAATAGCAAACTGTTATGGACACCTTTATCATATAGATCGCTTTTATAGTCATATATGAAACTATGAAGCTATATGCAATTAAAATATGATAGATTTTAATACTTATTTCCTCTACAAAAAAAGGAAACTGAAATGGCAGGTATTCTTCCACAATCCTAAAATGCATGTAACTTTCAGTATATTTATGATATACTGTACTAAGGCTCAGCGAAAGGTTAAATTAATTCGCAAAGACAGAACACAATGGTAGATTATTTGAGCTCAAAAAGCAGTTTTTGCTGTAGCAAAACGAAGAAAAGCGGCCAGCTGAGGACTCTGTGTTGCAGATTTGTGTAACAAATGTGTCTCTATGTGAGGCATGGCAGGCAGCACACACAGTTGATTTATGGAGGGTCAAAACACAACAGAAAACAATGCAGTGAGGCATGTACAGAAGTGAGGGGCAAGACACCAAGAAAGGCTTTAGCCCTCTGATTGCTCAAGCTGTGCCTGCTGCCAGTCAAGAAGGACAAAAGCATGCAAAAAAGAGCGGGTGGAAAGTAGGCCAGGAGACACATGAGTGAAAATATCACAAAAAACTTTATTTACAAAAAAAAAAAAAAAAAAAAAAAAAGTGTTTGGTTAAAAAAAAAAAAAAAAAAAAAAAAAAAGTGTGTGTGGATGGAAGAAAATCATAATTTAAAGCACAAGCTTACAACGTCTCTGTGCTGGTGCCATGAACCCAGCCAAAATGGATCACACAAGTCTCTTGCAGGCTTTGAATTTGGCAAATTGTATTTTTTGTGCAACTACTCAGGAGTACATCTTTTGTACCTTCAATATGTACTGTAATTAAATTAGCTTTTGAGTAAAAGCTACCTAACTGTACACTCAAATTATGTACCTTAAGTGACTTTTAGAGCTTTTTATCATTCCACACTTGGCCTGAATACTTGAGTCTGCACAGAGGACTGATTCTGGGCAGGTTTCAGGCTCATAATCACAGGTTTGGTTTCACCACTATGAATTCATTATGCCCTTCTGCTCTCTGGGCCTGCCTGAGCCATCCTAATACCCTAAGTATTTTTCATTTCTTTGAAAACCACTCACTGCTTCTACAGATTACCTCATGTTGACTACCTAAAGATAAACACACTGCAAAGTTTGATATGATGGCTTAGAATGAATCTCCTGGTTGCAAAATTACACTTTTTGGCCATTTAGTAAATAGTGGTTTGTATATTCAGTACACTCACAAAAGTGAGTGCACCCGTCACGTTACAGCAACCATTGTAGTATATCTTCTCAAGAGACAATACTATAGAAATGAAACGTGGATATATTTTAGTCAATTTGCATTAGTGTCAAAATAGCTGGTAACAAAAGTGAGTACACCCTAAGTGAACATGTCCAAACAGTGTCCGAAGTGTCAATATTGTACATTTCTAGCCCTGCCTTCTACTTGAGGATGCCCTACATGTGCTCATAATGGTAAATCTGTACTGCTATACAAGCTGCACATTGACTACTTTAAAATGTATCCAAGTTTCATTTCTATAGTGTTGTCCCTTAAGAACATATAATAAAATGGTTGATAAAATGTGAGGGGTGCACTCACTTTTGTGATATACTGTATAGTGTATTTAAAAGTAATAGTATTCAGACCCCCTTCACTTTTTTCAAAAACACATCCGGCAAGTTTTGTGCCATTTTTTTCCACATTTTTTTTTTTATTTACAGATAAGAACAATACATTATTTGAATCTGTAAAGTGGCTACTTTTATTTGTATACATTTATAATACCTGGCTGGCCTAAAGGAGAGGAATGTGGAAGGGCAGATGGTGGTAGATTTTGCTAAAAGGATTGAAATGGCAGTGGTGAACACGTATTTTAAGAAGAAGGAGGATCATAGGGTGACGTATAAGAGTGGAGGAAGGTGCACACAGGTGGATTATGTTATGTAGGAGATGCAACCTGAAGGAGATTGGAGACTGTAAGGTGTTGGCAGGGGACAGTGTAGCTAGACAGCATCGGGTGGTGGTCTGTAAGATGGTTTTGGAGGCGAAGAAGAAGAGAAGGAGAGTGAGGACTGAAAGAAGAATAAGATGGTGGAAACTGAAGGAGGAAGAGTGTAGTGTGAGGTTCAGGGAAGAGGTCAGACAGAGGCTCGGTGATGGTGAAGAGGTGCTGTATGATTGGGAAACTATTGCAGGAGTGATGAGGAAAAGTACTTGGTGTGACATCTGGAAATAGAAAGGAAGACAAAGAGACGTGGTGGTGGAATGAGGAAGTGCAGGAGAGCATAAGGGGAAAGAGGTTAACAAAACAGAAGTGGGATAGACAGAGTGATGAGAAAAGTAGGCAGGAGTACAAGGAGATGCGGCAGCAGGTGAAGAGGGATGTGGCGAAAGCCAAGGAGAAGGCATATGAGGAGCTGTATGAGAGGTTGGACACTAAGGAAGGAGAAAAGGATTTGTACCGATTGGCCAGACAGAGGGACCGAGCTGGGAAGGATGTGCTGCAAGTTAGAGCAATAAAGGATGGAGATGGAAATGTGTTGACTAGTGAGGAGAGTGTGTTGAGAAGGTGGAGGGAGTATTTTGAGCAGCTGATGAACGAGGAAAATGAGAGAAAGAGAGAAGGTTGGATGATGTGGAGTTAGTGAAGCAGGAAGTGGATAGGACTAGTAAGGAGGAAGTGAGAGCAGCGATTAAGAGGATGAAGAGTGGAAAGTCAGTTGGACCAGATGACATCCTGGTAGAAGCATGGAGATGTTTAGGAGAGATGGCAGTGGGGTTTTTAACCAGATTGTTTAACAAGATTTTGGAAGGTGAGAGGATGCCTGAGGAATGGAGAAGGAGTGTGCTGGTACCGATCTTTAAGAATAAGGGAGATGTGCAGACCTGCAGTAACTACTGGGGAATTAAGTTGATCAGTCACACCATGAAGTTATGGGAAAGAGTAGTGGAAGTCAGGCTGAGAGAAGAGGTGACCATCTGTGAGCAACAGTATGGTTTCATGCTGAGGAAGAGCACCACAGATGCCTTATTTGCTTTGAGAATGTTGATGGAGAAGTATAGAGAAGGTCAGAAGGAGTTGCATTGTGTATTTGTGGATTTAGAGAAAGCGTACGACAGAGTGCCAAGAGAAGAGTTGTGGTACTGTATGAGGAAGTCAGGTGTGTCAGAGAAGTATGTGAGGGTGGTGCAGGACATGTATGAGGACAGTGTGACAGCAGGGAAGTGTGCAGTAGGAACGACAGACTGGTTCAAGGTGAAGGTTGGACTGCATCAAGGATCGGCCCTGAGCCCTTTCCTGTTTGCGGTGGTGATGGACAGGTTGACGGACGAGGTCAGACAGGAGTCTCCCTCGACTATGATGTTTGCGGATGATATTGTGATTTGTGGTGAGAGTAGTGAGCAGGTTGAGAAAAGCCTGGAGAGGTGGAGATATGCGCTGGAGAGAAGGGGAATGAAAGTCAGTAGGAGTAAGACAGAGTATATGTGCGTAAATGAGAGGGAGGGCAGTGGAGTGGTGCGGTTGCAGGGGAAAGAGGTGGAGAAGGTGGAGGAGTTCAGGTACCTGGGGTCAACAGTGCAAAGTAATGGAGAGTGTGTTAGGGAAGTGAAGAAAAGAGTGCAGGCAGGGTGGAGTGGGTGGAGAAGAGTGACAGCAGGAGTGATTTGTGATAGAAGAGTATCTGGAAGAATGAAAGGGAAAGTTTATAGGACTGTGGTGAGACCTGCGATGTTGTATGGATTAGAGACAGTGGCATTGACTAAAAGGCAGGAGGTGGAGCTGGAGGTAGCAGAGCTGAAGATGTTAAGGTTTTCGTTGGGAGTGACGAGGATGGACAAGATTAGAAATGAGTTTATTAGAGGGACAGCGCATGTAGGACGTTTTGGTGACAAGGTGAGAGAGGCGAGATTGAGATGGTTTGGACATGTGCAGAGGAGGGACATGAGTTATATTTGTAGAAGAATGCTGAGGATGGAGCCACCAGGAAGGAGGAAAAGAGGAAGGCCAAGGAGGAGGTTCATGGATGTGGTGAGGGAAGACATGCAGGTAGTTGGTGTGAAAGAGGCAGATGTAGAGGACAGGGTGGTATGGAAACGGATGATCCGCTGTGGCGACCCCTAATGGGAGCAGCTGAAAGAAGAAGAAGAAGAAGATTTATAATACCTGTCTCACAGATATACAGTATTGTTCAAAATAATAGCAGTACAATGTGACTAACCAGATTAATCCAGGTTTTTAGTATATTTTTTTATTGCTACGTGGCAAATAAGTTACCAGTTGGTGCAGTAGATTCTCAGAAAACAAACAAGACCCAGCATTCATGATATGCACGCTCTTAAGGCTGTGCAATTGAGCAATTAGTTGAAAGGGGTGTGTTCAAAAAAATAGCAGTGTATGCCGTTGACTGTACAAACTCAATACTATTTTGTACAAACATTTTTATTTCTAGGATTTAGTAATCCTGTGAATCACTAAACTAATATTTAGTTGTATGACCACAGTTTTTTAAAACTGCTTCACATCTGTGTGGCATGGAGTCAACCAACTTGTGGCACCTCTCAGCTGTTATTCCACTCCATGATTCTTTAACAACATTCCACAATTCATTTACATTTCTTGGTTTTGCTTCAGAAACAGCATTTTTGATATCACCCCACAAGTTCTCGATTGGATTAAGGTCCGGGGATTGGGCTGGCCACTCCATAACATTAATTTTGTTGGTTTGGAACCAAGACTTTGCTCGTTTACTAGTGTGTTTGGGGTCATTGTCTTGTTGAAACAACCATTTCAAGGGCATGTCCTCTTCAGCATAAGGCAACATGACCTCTTCAGGTATTTTGACATATGCAAACTGATCCATGATCCCTGGTATGCGATAAATAGGCCCAACACCATAGTAGGAGAAACATGCCCATATCATGATGCTTGCACCACCATGCTTCACTGTCTTCACTGTGTAGTGTGGCTTGAATTCAGAGTTTGGGGGTCGTCTCACAAACTGTCTGTGGCCCTTGGACCCAAAAAGAACAATTTTACTCTCATCAGTCCACAAAATGTTCCTCCATTTCTCTTTAGGCCAGTTGATGTGTTCTTTGGCAAATTGTAATCTCTTCTGCACATGCCTTTTTTTTAACAGAGGGACTTTGCGGGGGATTCTTGAAAATAGATTAGCTTCACACAGACGTCTTCTAACTGTCACAGTACTTACAGGTAACTCCAGACTGTCTTTGATCATCCTGGAGCTGATCATTGGCTGAGCCTTTGCCATTCTGGTGATTCTTCGATCCATTTTGATGGTTGTCTTCCGTTTTCTTCCACGTCGCTCTGGTTTTGCTCTCCATTTTAAGGCATTGAAGATCATTTTAGCTGAACAGGCTATAATTTTTTGCACCTCTTTATAGGTTTTCCCCTCTCCAATCAACTTTTTAATCAAAGTACGCTGTTCTTCTGAACAATGTCTTGAACGACCCATTTTCCTCAGGCTTTCAAATGCCTGTTAGTGCTGGCTTCATCCTTAAATAGGGGCCACCTGATTCACACCTGTTTTTTCACAAAATTGATGACCTCAGTGATTGAATGCCACACTGCTATTTTTTTGAACACACCCCTTTCAACTAATTGCCCAATTGCACAGCCTTACGAGCGTGCATATCATGAATGATGGGTCTTGTTTGTTTTCTGAGAATCTACTGCACCTACTGGTAACTTGTTTGTCACGTAGCAATAAAAAATATACTAAAAACCTGGATTATTCTGGTTAGTCACATTGTACTGCTATTATTTTGAACAATACTGTACTAAATATATGTATAGAAAGCTTGTAATGTATATATTTAAAATACATACATATATTATATATATATATATAAATGTACTGTCATGTCACAGTCTATCTTAGTTTTCCTCTGTTGACCATTACTCCCCTTTCTTATCATCATAAACCTTAAAGCAAGACGTTACATTGAACAAAGTTGAACCACTCATGTAACTCATCGTGCAACACGGCAGGCATGTTGCTTTCTACACCTGATATGGAATTTACAAGCTTTCAATCGAAGTAAGACCAAAGACCAACCAGAAATCAATTATCTGGGGCAAAAATAGCTCTCTCATTTTACAAAATGACAAAACTAGAAAAAAGGTGTGAAAAAATGTAAAGGTACTCTTGGTTATTTCTGATTCCTTAATTTCTCTATTTTTTCATGATTTATAAAGTGTGTTTAAAGCGAAATAACTTGTTGAAAACCTTTCTAGATGGCACACTCGAACAGCTCTGCTTCGTCTCTGTCCACACAATCACTCACCACGTCTGATTAGCAAAGTGACGGCATCATCACGGGGACATTTGTATATGGTTTCTTCTGAAAACACATTACTAAGTGTTATTTATTTCTTTACTATTAAAAACAACTACAAACAGATTTTACACTTTCAAGATGCAGCATTTAATTAGTTCATTAGTAAGAAGATGAAGACAGGAAGGACACCCAGACCCTGATAGTGACACGTCCCATCGTTTTGCACCATTACTGCTAACATATTTTACCGCTGATCATGTTCTGAAACTGACATAACCAAATAGTGAGCTGTGTAGATGTTCTGCTGATTAATTATGCAAGACCATAAGTGGGTTATTGCTCTGCTGTGTGTGTCAATATACAGACATTTTGCCAAAAGAGAAACACGGGGATATATTAGGCCATTCTGAATATGGGAGAGAAATATTTAATGAATGTTTGGGATGAAAATGAAGAGCATGTATCTAGGACCAGCATGATCATGTCAGTATTTCAAATTACCATTTTTGAAAAACGTACCCAGGGTTTTATACCTTATTCGACACAATCGTGGTTCAAACTAAATATTGAGACCACTAATACTAACACAGCTTATATAAAAACAGGAATTATATTAGTATATGTATATAATTTGGTATTTTGGGCAAAATTTTAAATATGGCATTAAATTATAGCAATACAAGGTATATCTCTATATATATATATATATATATA
>JAAIIK010000133.1:1366987-1384035 GCA_014706435.1 Silurus glanis | reverse complement strand
CCCTGGATCGCGGCTAACTCGCGAAAAACGCGATTTCTCACGCATTGTAAACTCTTCGAAATAACAGTACGGATCCTAATGAAACTTACTACATTGTTTCTTATTAGATGTTAGATGCACGATAAAAATTATTTTCAAAGTAGTTTGCCCTGTATCGGTACTACAAAGGGGTAGTACGTTATTTGTTGACGTTACGTTCTGATCTCTGATCATCCAGTCCTGCTCAGTGCTTACTGCTTATTGCCATATTGCTTAGCGTTCTGCCTTCCGTAGCGAAGCACGGGTACTTTCAGCTAGTACATATATATAGATATATACATACATATATACATACACACAAACACAATATTAAATGGATATCATGAGATTATCTCTACAGACAAATATTTTGAGATATTGTGATTCATTTAGATATTTAATAAATGACACTCTGAAGTAACTGATCTGCATGTTAAAAATGTAAAACCTTACACATGAATTTTTTATTAAACTGTCCAGCCGTGCACTGAATTCATGTTTCTGATAAAAAAAATTAATATTTAACCACTTGTGTATGAAATGTATTTTAGCCCCACATCTCGACCACTTTACATTTGATTTGCAAACGATCAGAGGAGGACACAACTCCCAGAAACGCAAGTCAAATCAAAATGCAGATATTCAAATCCCACTCGTGTCTAGATGGGATAAACGTAATCAGGTTTACTCGTTTGGGATCGCAAGCAGCCGCGTGGGCATTTTTTATTTATTTTTGATGTGCATATTCATGCACATGTTAAGTGGTCAAGGTCCACCTTAGTAGTGTCTTGGGTATTTAAAATAACAATATAACAAGGATTATGATTAAATATTTAAAATAGTCCCATAGAATATGCTCAATGAAGGGTTCAAGGGATGACTGGCTTAGAGTTGACATATGCTTTCACACACACACAAAGTTTTCATCTTGCCCTCGTTCCCTCTTTCTGTCTTTCACTGTGTGGTTTGCTGCGACTTTCTCCTGCAGTGCGGCAGTGGAGAGCAGCTCTCGAATCTTATCCCCTTCCCTCCATACAGAAGCGACGCTTTGTTCCGTCTGCATACAAAAAGCGGTGCTGCATAATGTTGAAGTTTCTGCTCTTCTCTAACATGACAGTCTGAACCAGGCTATAAACATTAAGGATAATGTCAAGCTAGTCTTTCTAACCAGAATAAACTCATTTCACTCCTAATACCCACAGCGTGTTAATTTTCAAGAACACAATCACAAATTAAGGCACGAATCCAAACACGTACACGAGCCAAACGCTTTTACTTCTGCGCCAGAGCTCGAGCTCAGTTTTGTGTACCTTTGCTTACCAGCATTTTGCAAACATTATTTTTTTCAAATGGCTGAAGTATTTTATTTAATTTTTTAAGTCCTAATGTAAAATGAGGCTAATTGCAAGTTCCTTTGTGATAACCTCCAGAAATCTTCTTCCGCAGCCTCTGAGGTCAATAAGCAGCAGTGTAATACAGCTCAGTGCACTCGGAAGACATCGCTAACTGCTCTGTTCTGCCTGTCTGATCTAATTGATGTTCTTGGTTGGTTAACAACAATCAAGTGAGACAGAGACAAAGGAGCTACTCCATCTTGCCCAAAGAGAGCACAGAAAATTGTACTATCTTGACCGAGGACTGTCACTGCCTATCCTTGGGAATTTCAAGATTTCAATTCAATTAGAGAATCTGTCTAATTGCTGCATTGCTGGCAGTGCATTAAAACGTTCTGTTGAATTCTTTCACCTTCAGCAGTCAGGTATTTCATTTCCCATGCCTATTCACAATTTAAAACAAACATCCAGAACATGACTTATTGACTTTTTGACTATTGAATACAGCAATGAAGTTCTTTCTCTTACATAATGACAACATGAAGACAGTAAACAAAGTAAAGGAAAACCCAATAGCTGTTATGCTCCAGGGGGGCATTTATTTTTTGCAAGGATGGCACCATTTAGATTGAAGCATCATTTGGCAACATTTTTTGTTTCTGATCGCCTTTATCCTATCATGAAGCATTTCTACTGTATCTTGATGGATGTGCTCTTTTCCAGGATGATTCTGCCCCTCCCACATTCACAAGCCCAGAGTCACGACCTTCAGTCATGAGCCGAATCTCAACCTGACTAAACAATCTATGAGAGATTTCCGAATGATGTGTTAGATAGCAACTAAAGTGAAACCGTTTGGAAGAGTGCCGTTTGCCACTCCGGCACAGTTCAGAGCCTCGCAGAACCAATGCATTTGTGCACTGAAAGCTGTTCTTATATCATGTGGTAGTCCAACACTTTACTAACAATTCATGTTTATTTTTCTCCATTTGTCACCCAGCTGAATTGTACTTTACGGATATTTCAATGTAACAATGTAATGTATTTGATTGGTCAGTGTTCGTGCAGTAGTAGCTTCTTCCGGTCAGTATATCTTTACCCACCAGGTGCACTATATGGTAGAATGGCTCTGAATAAACAGCCTGTGAGTGAAGTTATAAAAGAGGTAATAAACATGCAACTCGAGAGATTGTATTTTATTAGATGCAAAGGAGTCAAATGAAAACATTAACATTAAATTCAACTCTTATACATTTCTCAAAATCCTCCAAAACAAACAAAAAAAACAATTCAAAGACTTTAACTCTCCCTACAAGTTAGGATGCAAACTAGTTCTAGTTCCTGGCTTTTCGTCAGCGTGTCTGTTTTTTAAATGCAAACACTGTTCCGTGTCTGTTTATCTTGTCTTCCATCGCACCACTTCTCACCTGATTGCGCCTGTGCATTCTTGAGTCTGACGATTCTAATAAAAGCTTGCTGCTCTTCTGGCCCGGCCTACACGCCTGATCATGACAGCACAACACTTCCCATTCAGGCTGCAATTCTTCACAACAGTGGCACACAATACTCTGTACAGCCTCCAGTAATCAGATCGCCTATGTTTAAATGAAAAGCAATATTATTGAGTAAGATTTGCTAATTTACCAACCGGGACCAGTGCCCTCTCCATATGCAAAGTCTAAGTAATCTTACAGTTTGTATAACGGTGCTCTAAATACAAATCTGTGTGTGAGATGTAGATTAGACAAGATCTGTGAATGTGTAGATAGGGAAAGGTGTTGGAAAGTTTGAAATCATAATAGATATTTAAGCAAAATTTTAAAAATGGGCAGACCTTTTCCTTTTAGTTTGTAGATACTATGAACACACCATAAGGAAAAAAAATATTTTGGACACCTCCCCAAACTGTTACCACAAAGCTGGAGGCACAAATTTGTGTTGGATGTCACTATATGTGGTAGCAGTACATTATACCTTCTCTTGAAATAGGAGATTTAATCTTGTTCCAGCATGATCATATGCAAAGCGAGGTCCATGAGGATATGCTTTAAATGGGTTGGAGTGGAAGATCGTGAGTGGCCTGCTCTAGAGCTCTCACCTCAACCCTAATGAACACCACTGAAATGAAATTGGAACACTGCCTGCTTCCCAGGCCTCCTTACCGTACATCAAAACCTGACTTTACTAACACTTCACTGAATGAGGACAACTCTATACAACCAAAATCTAGTGGAACATCTTCCCAGAAGAGTGGAGGTTGTTATTAGAGCAAAATGGGATGTTCAGAAAGCACATACAAATCTTAGGTATCCATAAACTTTAGTCCATAAAGTGTATTTCTTGGAAGGTGTAGTTTGCCATGTCTGCTGATGAGGCCGCTAACACTATTACAGTGATGGCTTATAAATAAGAGAAGGAATTGATGTGAGGAACATAGAACAGAACAAAACAGGTACAAACCGGATTCCAAAAAAGTTGGGACACACTGAATAAAAACAGAATGCAATGATGTGGAAGTTTCAAATTTCAATATTTTATTCAGAATACAACATAGATGACATATGAAATGTTTAAACTGAGAAAATGTATCATTTTAGGGGAGAAAAAATAAGCTGATTTTATATTTCATGGCATCAGCACATCTCAAAAAAGTTGGGACAAGGCCATGTTTACCACTGTGTGGCATCCCCTCTTCTTTTTATACCAGTCTGCAAACGTCTGGGGACTGAGGAGACAAGTTGCTCAAGTTTAGGAATAGGAATGTTGTCCCATTCTTGTCTAATATAGGCTTCTAGTTGCTCAACTGTCTTAGGTCTTCTTTGTCGCATCTTCCTCTTTATGATGCGCCAAATGTTTTCTATGGGTGAAAGATCTGGACTGCAGGCTGGCCATTTCAGTACCCGGATCCTTCTTCTACGCAGCCATGATGTTGTAATTGATGCAGTATGTGGTCTGGCATTGTCATGTTGGAAAATGCAAGGTCTTCCCTGAAAGAGACGACGTCTGGATGGGAGCATATGTTGTTCTAGAACTTGGATATATCTATGGATATATTGATGTTGCCTTTCCAGATGTGTAAGCTGCCCATGCCACACGCACTCATGCAACCCCATACCATCAGAGATGCAGGCTTCTGAACTGAGCGCTGATAACAACTAATGTTGTCCGGGTCCTCGTTAGTCCGGATGATATGCCGTCCCAATTTTCCAAAAAGAACTTCAAATAGAGTTTTAGCCGGCAACGGCGAATGGCACGGTGGATTGTGTTCACCGACAATGTTTTCTGGAAGTATTCCAGAGCCCATGTTGTGATTTCCATTACAGTAGCATTTCTGTATGTGATGCAGTGCCGTCTAAGGGCCCGAAGATCACGGGCATCCAGTATGGTTTTCTGGCCTTGACCCTTACGCACAGAGATTGGTCCAGATTCTCTGAATCTTTGGATGATATTATGCACTGTAGATGATGATAACTTCAAACTCTTTGCAATTTTTCTCTGAAAAACTCCTTTCTGATATTGCTCCACTTTTTTTCACCGCAGCATTGGGGGAATTGGTGATCCTCTGCCTATCTTGACTTCTGAGAGACACTGTCACTCTGAGAGGCTCTTTTTATACCCAATCATGTTCCTAATTGACCTAATAAGTTGGAAATTGGTCCTCCAGCTGTTCCTTATATGTACATTTAACTTTTCCAGCCTCTTATTGCTACCTGTCCCAACTTTTTTGGAATGTGTAGCTCTCATGAAATCCAGAATATTTGGCATGACATTTCAAAATGTCTCACTTTCAACATTTGATATGTTATCTATATTCTATTGTGAATAAAATATAAGTTTATGAGATTTGTAAATTATTGCATTCCTTTTTTTATTCACAATTTGTACAGTGTCCGAACTTTTTTGGAATCGGGTTTGTAGTAAAAGATCTGTGTGCTTACAGGAAATATAGGCATACATTCTACACTTTTACATACTTGTATATCTGAATTAAATCTGTTAAAGATTTAATTTAAGTCAAGTAACTTCTATTGTCATTCCAACCATATATTGCTGACACAATACACAGTGAAATAAGACAATGTTTCTCCTGAACCCTGGCGCCACATATAACAATATGCAGCTACATAACACAACATAGAGCTACATAACAGAAAACAGGGCTAAGGACTAAAGTTGTTCAAGCCACATAAAGTGCAACATGTGCAACCCAGTGTAAACAGTGCAAAACAAAAGATGTTGCAAACAGACAAAGACAGTGCAGGACAGTTACACAAAATAGCGGTGACAAGTATACCTTCTGTGTAATATGTTATACAGTACAATGTGTAATGTGCAACAAAAAAAAAATTTATAGTAAACAAACACAGCAGCAATTGAGTAGGTGTGCAAAAACAGCATGTAAGCAGTTTATAATATATTATGGGTGGTGGTGTTTTTAGCACTAGCTAAAAAAACATTCATGAACTAGTTTACACCAGTATGACTGAGACAGTACCAGCTTTCCATGTTGTAGAATTAACCAATTAGACAAAGTTCTGATTAAACACCAAACATTTCACAGGCACACATGCACTCATTAATACCCGACACTAAAATAACTTTTATAAGCACTCAGCCTGTCAGCTTCAATAACATGTCTCCATTACACATCTCGAGTCAGTAGCCATCATGAGAAAGAAAGAGAGAGAGACCAAACAAGACGATATAAGACAGGAAAAATATAGGTAATTGAGTAAGAGATGGCAAGAGGGGAAGGAAGAATAGTGAGGAAAGTGAGTGTGTCTGGTTTTTGTTGCACTGAGAGAATCGCCCTGCTTGTTTTCAATCAGAGGTAAAGTACACCGCACACCGCCTTCCCCCTCGGTGGTGCTTCTCAGAGAGTGGAAAAATCCCATTACTCTACAAACAGCCTTGGCTGAGTCAAATGATACTCCAGCCTGGCCAATTACGTCTCTCAATGCTGACCCTAGGTGACAGGCACCTTTCCCTGTGTGTGTTCGGGACAGTCAACAGGCGTGCTAGCAGAACCCCTTATTTAGAGATGATTCGATATGATTGTGTTGGGAAACAAGGAGTGATAGGCTTAAAAAAGAGAGATTGAAAATGGTAGAGAAAAGGAAAGGGACTTTATTCGATTGCTGTCCTCAACCTTCTCAGCACAGCAGGTGCCGAGATAAGATCGAGAGGTTTTCTCTAACAAACTTAACTTGTCCTCAAACTGTCAAATGAAAATTAAGATGGCACGATGGCACTTTTTTCCAGTTACTGATACTGTAACCTTGAGTATGAAGTATCACTAATGGATAGCTGGATAGCTTTTTACACAAATAACTGTACTTTCTACTTGTACATTTTCAAATCATACTCGTTAGTTCTAATCTATTTGCTGAAATGTCAATATTTTTCCTTCTCACTGTGTACCGTTTTCAGCCCATTAACCTATTTCCTGTCATTGCGCAGCTTTTTCAATCTACCACTGGTGTAATATTGCCTGGACAACCAGAGGAGAAAACATGCTGGATGTTGTTTACACAAACATCCCGGGCGCATACCGGGTGAAGCCCCGCCCCCACCTCGGCTACTCGAACCGCATCTCTGTTGTGCTGATCCCAGCATACAGACCACTCAGCAGGCGTTCAAGACCAGCTCGAAAGCAGGTGAGAACTTGGCCAGCAGGATCCATGTCTGCTCTCCAGGACTAATTTGAATGCAATGACTGGGACATGTTCAGGGAAGCTGCAACTTCACCTGCTTGTGACCGTGACGCCTCCCTCCCAGATGCGCCAAACGACTTCTATGCCCGGTTTGAGGTGCAGGAAAACATGGCGGCAAGGAAGACCACCCCTCCTCCCAGTGACCAGGTGCTCTAACCACAGCTGAAGTGAGGAAAACTTAGAGTCAACCCATAGAAGTCTGCTGGACCAGACAACATTCCTGGCAGAGTGCTCAGGGAATGTGCAGAACAGCTAGCGGATGTCTTCACCGACATCTTTAACAACTCCCTGAGCAGCGCCATTGTTCCCACGTAGCTCAAGATGACGACCATCATTCATGTGTGGAAGAAGTATACTGTCTCCTGCCTCAATGACTATCGTCCCGTCGCACTCACACCCATCGTGATGAAGTGCTTCGAGAGGCTCGTCATGAGGCACATTGAGACCCAGCTTCCACCCTTCCTGGACCCCATGCAGGTCGCGTATCGTCGAAACTACTCCACGGATGATGCCATCTCCATGACCCTACATCTGGCCCTCACTCATATGTACAAATGCTGTTCATAGACTTCAGCTCAGCATTCAACACAATCATCATTTAGCACCAGATTGAGAAGCTCAGCCTACTGGGCCTGAAAACCTCCCTCTGTAACTTCCTGACTGGGAGACCTCAGTCAGTCCGGATCGAAAACAGCATCTCCAACACCACCACGCTGAGCTCAGGGCTTTGTGCTCAGTCCACTGCTGTTCATTTTGCTTACTTACAACTGTGTAGCAATGCACAGCTAATATCACATCATCAAGTTCGCCGATGACACGACCGTGGTGAGTCTCATCAGCAAGAATGATGAGTCAGCATACAGAGAGGCGGTGCAACGGTTAACAGCCTGGTGTGGAGCCAACAACCTGTCTCTGAAAGTTGACAAAACGAAAGAGATGGTTGTTGACTTCAGGAAAGCACATACTGACCATTCTCCACTGATCATCGATGGATCCTCGATGGAGAACGTCAAGAACACCAGATTCCTTGGGGTTCATCTGGCAGAGAACTTCACTTGGTCACTCAACACCAGCTCCATCACCAAGAAAGCCCAGCAGCGTCTCTACCTTCTGAGAAGTCTGAGGAAAGCGCATCTCTCTCCCTCCATCCTGACCACGTTCTACAGAGGGACCATTTAGAGCATCCTGAGCAGCTGCATCACTGCCTGGTTTGGGAACTGCACAGCTGGACAGCTGAAAAGATCATCGGAGTCTCTCTCCCCTCTATCACGAACATTTACACCACACACTGCATCCACAAAGCCAACAGCATTTTAAACAACACCACACACCCCCACACATACTTTTCACCCTCCTACCAGCAGAGAAGCGGTTCCGAAGCATTCAGGCTGCCACATCCAGACTGTGCAACAGTTTCTTCCCTCAAGCCATCAGTTCCTCAATATGGAACTGAACTAAAACTCACACACACTGATCTGTACAACCTGGACTCAACACACACACTCGTAGTCACTTCACACATCCATGTCTTCAGCACCATCCGTATTATATTACTTCATTATTACAAACTGTTTACATGCAGTTTTTGCACATCTTTTTGACTGCTGCTGTTGCTTTTTTGCACAAACCCTTTTGTCTAAATTTTGTTTAATTACATGTACACTGTACTCAGTTCTCTTTTACACACCTCAGTTCAGTAAATTGCAAACAATTTTACAAATATATTTAGTGATTTAGATGTATAACACCCCCCCCACACACACACACACACACACACACACACACATCATAACTAACATTAATAACCAAAAGAAAACATTAGCAACATTTTATTTTTAATAGATATTTAATATATAATATATATAATATATTATATAAAAATTATTTATATTTTTAAAGAAAGCCAAAATTTATAAATAGGATTGTCTTTGTGAGGATATCTATTCCTCCATAAGAAACCTGCTTATACACCATCTCCACACTAGACTTGGAATGACTGACCCTAGGACGATCCCCTGATGCATTCCCACATCTATCCCAATGTGCGTTTTTATTTTATTTTTTTCGTAATCCAATACAAACCTTAATATACAGTTGTTTGTCTTTACTGATATGCCTGAACGTCCCTTACGTGTGCTGCTGAACACAAAGGCATTAAAAAAGAGGTTCAAAATTAAGGTAATGAAACAAGGTTGTTGTTTAACAGGGCTACTTCGCTATACAAGTATTCAATACGTTTGTTCATTGCTGTTCAACACAAACTTCATTTAAATTTTCTAATAAGCTTAGTTACAGCTGGCAACTCATTAGGTTTATTCAAGGCACCAGCCTCAGTTTTGCAAGCATTCCTGACCTTATTAAACGTGTGTCTGGTATTTTGTTCTGCTTTGATAATCTAACAAATACATGACATGAATTAATGAATCCTCATCAAGCCTATTTGAGACAGTCCATATACAGTGTGTGTGTACAGTATATATACACACAAAATTTATTGCAGAAAAGTTTAATGACACTTGCCATTTTATGCCATTTGTGGTTTATCTCCAATCTGTTACCACAAAGTTGAAGGGACACTTTATATATAATGTCTTTAGAATGCAGTAGCATTTAATGACCCAAACCTGTTCCTGACTATTGGCAAAGCGAGCTCTTTAAAGATTAGTTTGAGCTCTGTCCCGGCGAACTCTTTTCAGATCTCCTGGAAGCAGCGCGCCTCGGCTATGGCTGAGCCATGGCGTCCAGCCCCAGTAAGGGAGAACCAGAGGGGACAGTGCAACAATCTATCGAGACGCTTTAGTGCTAAAAGTATTTCCAGCACAGCCAGCATTTCTAGGCAGTTGATGTGCCCGTGTAGATGGGGCCCCTTCCGAAGACCTCGGGCGGAGAGACCACTCATGATCGCTCCCCACCCCGTGAGGGACACATCCGTCGTTAGCGTTAAGCAACGACCGGGGACTCCCAGCACGGGGCCTAGAGATAGGAACTGGGGATCTCTCCAAACATCTAAGGCACATAGGCATCGCTGCATGACCTTGATGGTGCCCCCTCCGAGGGAACCTACGGGTCCTGAGCCACCACTGAAGGGGTAAAGGGGCGGGTCAAAAAAGGCTTAACCCATGACCTGGACACCTCGGTGTGCAGGCTGGGAAAAAAGGGAAGACGGAGGTTGTGAGGCGGGTGTCAGAAAGTGCTCATCTAATTTACTAGATGAAAGCACTTTCTGCTCATGAGCCGGCAAAGTTATATCGAGCTTTGAAACGGCAAGCGTTACAACCTCCGTAAGCTTCTCTGCTTCCGTATCGCGAAGCGTGGCCCATCCTCAGAGGAAGAGAGGCGGAGCTGCATGCGCTCGTCGCAGGGGAAAGAATCCACCAAAAGGCGTGCTTCCTGAAGCCTGCAAGCGAGCGCTGGACCGAGCAGGTGAGGTTGGAGATAGGGACATGAAACCCTCTGCAAGGTCCAGCTGCGAACCCCAGGAACTGGCATGGCGCTCTGCCTCGGCGAGAGCTGGGCCAGACCCGTCAGGAGCTAGGGCACCCTCCTCGAAGAGTGCCCAGCGGTAGCAGAGTGAGTGCAAAGACATGCGTGCACAATGATTACAGTCGGCTTCCTCGAGAACCGACTTCGCATGCTGCGCTCCCAAGCAAGCGACACACAAGCTGTGCGTAGTCTTTATTTTTTTTTCTCTTTTTTATTTTCTTTTTTCTTAAAATTTTTTTTTGACAAACAATCGCACAGACAACACAAACACACAGAGCGCTTTGCGAACAAACAGAAGCTGCCTCTGCTTTCACTCGATATGCGTTTTATACTTTCTGGTCGTGGTCCAACTTTTTTCCTGATTACACACATTATTTCAGAGCGTGAACACTCGGGTGCATTCCCAAAGCGTTTCGACGCAGCTCAAGTTCCTGATAGGGAACTCAACCTTGATCCTATGACTAATGATATGCAACTAACCAAATATAAAATAGTTCATTAGTGGTGTATTGACAGCACCAAGTACATACCACTGTAAAAATCAGAAGATCGGCAGAATTTTAAGTCATGCACTTAATAAAAGTATTTCTCTTTATTTAAACATTTCTGTAAAAAGCCAATAAGCCAGAAAGAGAAACCAACAGGGTTTGTTGAATGACAGTAACCCATTTGAGAACCATGGCCCACGAGAATCTCCCCTGTAACGCTGAACCTAATTAGTTTTGCATAATTGATGAAAGTCAGACTTTTTGGATGAAACTGCATAGAAATATTCTGTTGAATCAAAAGATATTAAGCAAATACAGGATTTGAAAAATATTAGTAAAATAAATTTGAACAGAATGCAAAAGTGCTTTAATGAGGCCAACTAACCATAAGCAGAACAAATAAGCCAATTGCACTGGTTGAAAAAACGTAATTAGTTGTATTCCTCGGAGTTAACACTTTACTAAATAAAAGAGATTACAAAATTGCTCTGGGCCAATTTACTATGAGAAGAGAAACGGGAAAAGCCTTGTTTTAATCTTTCACAGGATTTCTGTTGTATTTGGACTTGTATATAAAAATATATCTATCAGGATTCCAACGTTTCTCAACATCAGCTCTCTACATAAGAATAGCAACACGCTTCTTGAATGCACTCTAATTTCTGGCAGGTCCACTTGGCCCCAGTTAACATGAGAATGCAAATTCGTTTAATCCCACAGCAATCAGCGATCACAACGAACTTCACACATGAGGAATGATTTACATATCTGTTCCCTTATGCTGGCACTTCAGAGCCATTTCAAATTGAATGCATTCATTTTTTATTTCTGTTTTAAAGAGAGAAGGGAGAAGGAACCAATAATAGAAGAATAGAAGAAAATAGTAAGTACTGATAAACTTCTGACCTCATGATTTGAACCGTGTGCATGAATGTTAGGGAACATTGGCTTGTCTGCACCAATCCATCAATCAAGACAGTTATGATTACCCTAACACTCAAAATACTATCATAGCAGATAAAGAGGCTAATATCCAAGTGCAGTCGGATAAAGTAATTTACAAATTATAACTGCAATTATTATAAAAAAATCGAACAAAGATTTGAGGTAAATGAGGTAGGGGTGTGAGATAAAGGATCTCCACAAAATGGTCATAAGAAAGCTGGGTAATTTTCTACAGCAGCAGCTCTGACAATAGTTCTGGGGACAAGGCAATTTACAAGGTTATATGAATGTGCTTGGTCTAATATGATATAGTTTCCATAGCAACACCTAACACAGTGTCTTGTACAGTGGAAGTAGCAAATAAACTTAAAAAAACAGAGCTGTAATTGTTGACATGGAGAAGTTTTCTGCAATATTTACTGAAGGAATCTCCTGATTGAGTGCTTTGTAAGCTGAGTTTTCCAGTAATGTTAGAAGATTTAGCATTTTCTCATGACAAGCTGCATTTTTAGTCTTAACTTCAAGAAAGAGGCAAGACAGAGGTGGTGAAAGATCAACTGATTTGACTTAAAAGATAACAGGAATCAACTTGTTTTGACATTTTTAAAGAGACTCTCAGAGGAGTAAATCTAAAGCCTGTCATATGTAGGTCTCAATCCCATCAAATACAACACGGACTAAAATGAATTAATGCAAACCAAAAAGAGTGGAGAAAATGTGCATATTCATATTCAAGAGATTAATTAATTATTTAATAATGAATGCATTAATCAATGTAAATTAATACCTTTCAATTTTTCAGATGGCGCTTACTAAATTCTGGCCTGGGTACATGTTTATATGTTTTTCTCCTAATTATATAGCATACTATAGGAAAATATAGTCTAGTAATAACAAAATACAAAAACACTGTAAGAAAGAAAATGTTTTCTAGGATGATTTGTATGAGCAATGCTGCAGGTAATAATATGAATAATACTAAGAAAGTCTTGTTTAAGTTCCTTAAAGACTTCATTTATTCATCTTCAGCAGGTTGGGTGTGATGGAGAATAACTGATGCAACTACCGGCATGTTTTTGGAAGGTGGGAGGAAGCCCTCTAAGGAGAACCCTGGAGCTGCTATTAATGGTATTATTTATTTTTAATATGACAACGGCACTCAGTATTATTAATGTTGTTTAAATCTTCACTATCTCGTTTTCTTCCTCTCTTCCTCTTCTTTCACATGCCGCACACAGCTGAGCAAACAGGCAGTAAGAGTGAGGGCAGCGGATCGTGAGGTGGCAGTGACAGAGTGCAGCTGTCCACTCTATAATGACTCCCACTCAGTGCCAGCAAGGTTAACAGGCTGTAAGGTTTTTTTTTTTCTAAAAGAGGACCACTGTCCCTACTCCTCCCTCAGCTCTTCCCTCTGTGCCACCAAGGTCCTTTAGGGAGACAGCAGTCCTACACACCATTGTAGCTTGATGCAGAGCTCTGGGAAATTAGACACTTCAGCTCTCTGCGTTCTCTCGCTGAGCAATGCAGCAAATTTTTCCTCTGCCGTTCTGTCCTCTACCCTGCCGTTCCTCATTCTGAACCACTGCACTTTTCCTTAAGTCTTTCATCCCTAGGGTCACCCTCATTCATCCGTTCATTTTTCCCACTTTGAGAAAGCTCTAAGAGCTCAAACCCGTTTATCCCTTTTCTACATCTTCCTGCCTGGCATATCTCTCTGCTGTTCTCCCTCACTGTTTTTCAGACTGTCTCTTGCCTTTTCCCATCCTGCTGCTGCATACTGAGCTTTTTAGCCCTGCTCACGGGAAACCGCTCGTTTGAAGTCCTGGCACGTGGTTCATGTTAACATGTGCCATGGAGACCAGACATGAAAGCCAAGCATAATGTTTCCAGTGAATGGGACGGCCAAGGAGATGTGTTGTAGCAGCTTAACACCTACACGCATTTGTTTTCAAAAAGCTGACGAAACAAATAAAATGTTCTTTTACCATATTTTACACCCTTTTGCATAATCCCTACATACATGCACATACATATGTACACACAAACACACACACGCACACACACACACACACACACACACACACACACACACACACACACACTTTATCCTCAGCCAGGTCAAACTGCATGTTATATATACACATTCACATATTCATGAAATCGTGTTTTCTCACACACACACACACACACACACACACACACACACACACACTGTACACAAAATGGTTTAGCGCCATCAGATTAAATTTTAGTGTTAATACAAGTTAATCGAGGATCATTCCATAAACTTCTCGCCAAATTCCTCCTGGTTGCTTGATTTATAAACAAATTCCAGATGTGACTATTTACTCGGCATGTCAATGCGACATGATCCCCAGTTTATTAACTCTATACTATATGTAGTAAAAAGAAGGAAATTGGGGATTTAATGATTTAAAGAAAAAGTAGAGACAAGTTGAGGACGTTGTGTTTCTACATTGTCTCTGGTCATCTAACAACGTCACTGTGTGTGGTTTATGTGGAAGCATAGCAATACTAATATTTGTTCCATCTATAATAGTACAAAATAGCAAGCTCATTAATATTTAAGTGCAATTTCAGTGCTTAAAATTTTAATGAATTATTTACCCGGATTTCACGATCCGAGCACATGGTTGTTTTCCGTCGTATGCTGTTGCTGTGCGTGCTCTATTCTATAAGTACTAATTTACTGCTGTAATCAGAAAACGGTAGAAAAACGTGTTCATATTTTTAACATCAGTGCTCAGGCCAATGAGCACAATTGGGGGGGAAACAAACAAACAAACACACAATCTCTATCAGAAATACAAGCATGTGCAAGCCTGTGGAGGTAAAGACCGCAAATCAATTTTATTGTACTTCAGACTATGATTTGGAACTCACCCCGTTCGTTGCAGGTCTTATGCTGCTATTGACTGGGATGTAAAATTATACAAATGTCAAAGGTCTTTTCTAGCTCAGCAGCGAGTCCAATAAATGTGCAATCGAATGCCGAGGCTGGTGCTCATGCACCGATAACCAGCTCGTGGAAGAGAGGAGAGACAGATGTGTGTGATCTCAGTGCTCAACATTCAGAAAGAGATTAAAAAAGAGGAAACAAAAAGTGCTTTCAGATTTGGCCTGAATACTGGAGTCTGCAGAGAGGGCCGATTTTGACGCTGCATTCTAAAACTGAGATTTTGAACTCTTAAAAATAAAACTAAGAAATTGCACCTCAGGATGGACTTCCAAACTATGGATGATTTCAACTCAAGAGTTCACTCAAGAGTGACAGGTTTTGTAAAAAGCACAAAACCCTTCTTAGCATTAATGAGTTACACTACACGGTAAATCTGAGTATTTACTTCCAATCAATGGACATGCATACATTCTCTGGAGGTAAAAGTGTATTGAGTATATTGTAGATTATGGACAAGAACATGGAGTTCTCGGTGTAAGCACTTGTACCACATATGAATGGGTTCTGTGTTTTTAACCAATGCGTTGAAGCTATAAGTAACATTATAAGTTCATCCAATCTTGTTACTTGGCATGTGGTGCCGAAGTGCAGATTGCTTCCAGACCTGATGTGGACCTCACCAGAGAGATCAACATCTTCACGTGTAAGAGAGTTTAGTAATCTGAACTGCTCTGAAGCTTGGAAACAATTTTCGCACGTCACTCAATCCACAAGTGTGAAAATGAGAACAGGCTATACCATTATAGAGAAACCTTGCTTATTACAAGACATCAAAATGGCTGTGCAATATGAGGTGATATCAAAAAGTTTCTTTATTGCAGATTAGATTTGATTTTTTTTTTAGGGTTCCCTGATGGTCTAGTGGTTAGGATGCGGCGCTCTCACCGCTGCGGCCCGGGTTCGATCCCCGGTCAGGGAACCAACCCCAGCCATTAGGGTTTCACAAGCCAGTGCACTCTTAGTGCCGGTCCCAAGCCCGGATAAATGGGGAGGGTTGCGTTAGGAAGGGCATCCAGTGTAAACACATGTGCCAAATTGAACATGCGGATCATGAATACGGATGATCCACTGTGGCGACCCCTAATGGGAGAAGCCGAAAGAAAGATTCGATTTTTTTAATGTACTCTATTTATTTACATTTACACACCATCATCTTCAAAATTGTCCCTGGAAGTCTTCTTCTTTTCTAAGCTTGTCAAGCACCTTCTGCGTTTCATGCTGGACCTCCGCAGTGCGGTCAAAATGGCGACCTTTGAGCTGGATCTTCATCTTCGAGAAGGGGACGAAGTCTGCAGGGCGAGTAGGGTGCGTGCAGAAGTGAGATCATGTTGTTTCCTGCGAGAAACTCATGTGTGAGGAGAGCTCGGTGACAGGGCGCGCAAGTGGTCAGATTAGCACCAGTTTCAAAGCTCAAGATGTACACAGGACAATGTCTTTTGGCACACTGACTTATGAAAATCAGTGCTCCCTGTGACTGTGCATGCAGCCATGTGCTGCCATCTGTAGGCGTGTTACAAAACTAGTCTCAAAACTTTTTGATACCACCTCGAATATAGTGCAATCTATGCATTCACACAACACCTCATTCTTATGAAATGTCCAAATAGAACAATTCTATGGAATTTTGGAGCACAGTGTACAGTGTGTAGGTACTGCGATGTGTGCCGCAGCAGCGCCTATATTTATCCATTAAAATATGATGTAGTGTGTGGCTATACAGAAGAATAGAGTTAGGAGGACAGAGCGCTGAAAAGAAAAACAATTAAAAGCTCACCAAGAGTGAACGTGGGTGTGGTGGGTGAAAATGAGAGAATCAAATATTAATAAATTGTGAGAGGAGGTTACATTAAGATTCAAATCAACCTCTTCTTAATCAACCTCTCGTCACATAATGTCCATTTTAATAACAAATTTGAATGCACTTTTTCGCCCTGCTTTGCGCACAAAAATAAGCTGATGTCAGACTTCTCAAATTCATGAGGCAGAAAATAATTACCCTAAACACATAGTCACAAACTCGTATACTCATACACATTCTCAGAGAGAGAGAGAGAGAGAGAGAGAGAGAGAGAGAGAGAGAGAGAGA
>JAAIIK010000133.1:1336906-1363399 GCA_014706435.1 Silurus glanis | reverse complement strand
ATAAATAGGTAATTTATTTGATACAAACCACAATTTCATCTTACCCAAAATCTGATTTGTGAATGCACCAATCAGGCATAATGTTATGACCACTGTTTATCACTGTTTATTATGATCACTCTTTATCAAGGCCCCTATTAGTGAGTGGGATATATTAGGCATTTAGTGAACATTTTGTCCTCAAATTTGATGTGTTAGTAGCAGGAAAAATGGGCAAGCATTAGGATTTATGCAAGTTTGATGAGGGCCAATCCATGTGGATGTTGCTTTCACATGTACCATTGTTGTTAGTAAGGTATTGGGTATTAGGCAGTAGGTATTCCCCAACAGCTGTGACTTCTCTTTCAGCAAGATAATGCGCCAAAGCAAAAATGGTTCAGGAATTGTCTGAGGAGCACAACGACGAGTTGGAGGTGTTGGCCTCTAAATTCCCCAAATCTCAATTCAATTGAGCATCTGTGCAATGTGCCAGAAAAACAAGTCAATCCATTGAGGCCCCACCTTACAACTTAGAGGACTTAAAGTGTCTGCTGCTGACATCTTAGTGCCAGATACCATAGCACACCTTTAGGGGTCTAGTGGAGTCCAGGCCTCGATGGGTACAATATTAGGCAGGTGGTCATAATGTTATGCCTGATCTGTGTTAATCTTCTAAATAGCTGATCAGTTGTGTCAAGAGCCAGTCCTTAGCACAGGGAAGGAACCACGTAGTAAAAAAGGAAACATCTCACTAAATCTGTACAAACTAAATTGTACATCACTAACCATCCTCAAACAAATGTTTCCCAATCCTCTGTGAAGGCTTCCCCTTAGAAAACATTTGAACCTTAAAACTCCCCCAGGCAAAGTCTTCAGTTTCATTTAGTGTTGAGGAGATTCAGGTGGCAAGTGTGCATAATCAGTGAAGTGTTTATTATGAGCAATGGAGTAATTGATGCAATAGCCCATAACATACACATGTAAAAACAAGTGAGAGTCAAATCCAGGATGTTAAACTAAGCAACAAGCAAAGCAAGAACAAAGAATCACGACTCAGCAGTAAGCAATGCAAAATGTCATAAAAACTTCACACTTGGGCTGCAACTAACGATTATTTTGGAAATCGATTAATTGGACGATTTATTGGAGGGTTTTTTTGGATAAAAACAAATTTCTTTTTATTAGATTTTTAGTTATTATAACTATATATAACTAATTCAAGGTATTTATGTATGAAGTGTATTTAAAAAAAATGCAAAGGCCACATATTGAGTTTAACTATCTTTAATTTTGACATTTTAAAGCTTATAGTAGCTGCTTATTGAGAAGCACATTGGGGATTTCTCCTTTGAACAAATTCACTCAGGCTGGGTTGTTTCTTTCTGTAATAATAATAAAAAAAATAATAATAATAATAAATAAAAAAACAGCATTTGAGTATGCAAGGTGAAGCAATTTGTGTCACTCAACATTTGTATTGTTTTTAATGATAATTGCAGATGGCAAGGTGACAACCATGCTTAAAATAATCAATATAAAATATAATACATTGTTTTGACGATTAATTTAATTAATTTATCATCATTATCATTATATTAATTTAATTTTGAATAATAAATGATAAATGCATAAAATAAATATGCAAACATTGAAAATAAGCATTTGAACGTAAAAAAAAAAAAAAGCTGCAGTAAATCATGTTTGAAAACAGAAGTTAACTGTTGTAATTGACAAATGCTATTAAAAAGAGAATGGAACAGAGAAGCTAACAGACTTGATAATCTATATATATATATATATATATATATACACACACACACACACACATACACATTGGTGTACAAATGCATAATCATTTGTTGAAGACCACAAAAGTGACTAAAAGTGATCGTTTACTGCTGTTGTTATTTGCTGCCTTTAGATTTAGTGTTTGTTCGTACAGCTTAAATTGAATCCATCACTATGTCGCGAGTGAGCTAATTGCACAACCTGATGCTCGCGAGTCACAACAGAACAGATGCAGTGCGACTGTCCTGAAATTACAAACAGTTTACACAATAGCAGTTTGTTAAACTATACCATTTTTACATGATGAGGATTATACAGTTTCTGCTCACCGTGCTGATGTTTCGCCTTCATCCATGACTCCAGTGTGTTTTCTTTTCATGTGCTCGTGCATCACTGTGGTACTTCAGTGACACACAATCTTTGCTTTGCATAACTTCCAGGTACAGTTTTCTTTGTTGCATTTAATATAAAGTGTTACCCTGCCTTGGATGACTTGCAACTACTTGATAATGCCATTTATTGACAACTAATTTCAATATAAATTATTATCGATACTTCACACCATGACTAAGAAACACGTTGTATATAAATTCCAGCCGAGAAGCGTTTATTGTCATTTCCACTATGTATAGCTAATGCAGTACACAGTGAAATAAGACAACGTTTCTCCAGAACCCTGGTGCTACATAAAGAAACATAGAGTGACATCACACAACATAGAGCTACTGTACATACAGAACAAGCTAAGGACTGAAGTAAGTTGTCCTCGCCACATAAAGTGCACCGTGTGCAACAGTGCAAACAGACAACATAAGACACTGTGCGACAAATACACAAAACACAAAATACCGTCAGACAGTAAACCTACAGTACAATGTGCAATGTGTTATACAGTACAATGTGGAAAAAAAACTATAAACAAGAATTGTGTAAGTTTTGTACAGTTCAGTTATGTGTGTTGAGGAACCTGATGGCTTGAGGATAAAATTCATAACCCCATAAAACTCAAACAGTGCCTCCTTAGCAGTAGGAGTATATATACTCCTATATACAAACCTGATTCCAAAAAAGTTGGGACACTGTAGAAATTGTGAATAAAAACAGAATGCAATGATGTGGAAGTTTCAAATTTCAATATTTTATTCAGAATACAAAATAGATGACATATCAAATGTTTAAACTGAGAAAATGTATCATTTTAAGGGAAAAATAAGTTGATTTTAAATTTCATGGCATCAACACATCTCAAAAAAGTTGGGACAAGGCCATGTTTACCACTGTGTGGCATCCCCTCTACTTTTTATACCAGTCTGCAAATGTCTGGGGACTGAGGAGACAAGTTGCTCAAGTTTAGGAATAGGAACGTTGCCCCATTCTTGTCTAATACAGGCTTCTAATTGCTCAACTGTCTTATGTCTTCTTTGTCACATCTTCCTCTTTATGATGCGCCAAATGTTTTCTATGGGTGAAAGATCTGGACTGCAGGCTGGCCATTTCAGGACCCGGATCCTTCTTCTATGCAGCTATGACATTGTAATTGATGCAGTATGTGGTCTGGCATTGTCATGTTGCAAAATGCAAGGTCTTCCCTGAAAGAGACGACGTCTGGATGGGAGCATATGTTGTTTTAGAACTGGGATATACCTTTCAGCATTGATGGTGCCTTTCCAGATGTGTAAGCTGCCCATGCCACACGCACTTATGCAACCCCATACCATCAGAGATGCAGGCTTCTGAACTGAGCGCTGATAACAACTTGGGTTGTCCTTATCCTCTTTAGTCCGGATGACATGGCGTCCCAGTTTTCCAAAAATAACTTTAAATTTTTGTCTGACGTCTGACCACAGTCCATTTTAAATGAGCCTTGGCCCAGAGAAAACGCCTACGCTTCTGGATTATGCTTAGAGAAGGCTTCTTTTTTGACCTATAGAGTTTTAGCCAGCAACGGCGAATGGCACAGTGGTGTTCACCGACAATGTTTTCTGGAAGTATTCCTGAGCCCATGTTGTGATTTCCATTACAGTAGCATTCTTGTATGTGATGCAGTGCCGTCTAAGGGCCCGAAGAGCACTTGCATCCAGTATGGTTTTCCGGCCTTGACCCTTATGCACAGAGATTGTTCCAGATTCTCTGAATCTTTAGATGATATTATGCACTGTAGATGATGATAACTTTAAACTCTTTGCAATTTTTCTCTGAGAAACTCCTTTCTGATATTGCTCCACTATTTTTCACTGTAGCATTGGGGGAATTGGTGATCCTGAGAGACACTGCCACTCTAAAAGGCTCTTTTTATACCCAATCATATTGCCAATTGACCTAATAAGTTGCAAATTTGTCCTCCAGCTGTTCCTTACCTGTACATTTAACTTTCTGCCCTCTTATTGTTACCTGTCCCAACTTTTTGGGAATGTGTAGCTCTCATGAAATCCAAAATGAGCCAATATTTGGCATGACATTTCAAAATGTCTCACTTTCAACATTTGATATGTTATCTATATATTATTGTAAATAAAATATAAGTTCCTGTTCCTGCTCGCGTCCCAGAGTTTTTTCCCGAGGCTTTCCCCGGTTCACAATTCGTCCGAGTTTCCCGCCCTGATCGCTTCCTGGAGTTCCTTCTCCTGAGGCTTTTTTCTCTTGTGGCTTTCCTCAAGTCCTGTTTCTACTCCCAGAGCTCCGGGATCACGAGGGTAAGTTCTTTTCCCAAGTTCTGTTCCGGTTCGCAACCGTTACCCTCTGCCCCTTATGACCACTGCCTTCGAGCTTCTCCAGGAGGCTACTGTCTTCACTAAGCTTGACCTGCGGAACTCTTACCATATTGTGCGCATAAGGCAGGGAGATGAATGGAAGACTGCCTTCAACACCCCCACTGGCCACTAATATCAGGTCATGCCGTTTGGCCTCACAAACGCGCTGGCGGTCTTCCAGGCCTTGATTAATAAGATACTCTCAACAAGTTTACCTTTGTCTAGGTAAACAATGTCCTCATATTCTCAAGGTCTCTTTCTGACCATGTGGTGCACGTCAAGAAGGTCTTGGGTAACCTGCTCGAGAATCACCTCTTTGTCAACCCCGAGAAGTGTGAATTCCACCTATCCTGCGTCCAATTTCTTGGGTTCATAATAGCCCCCGGGAGCATCCAGATGGATCCTGTAAAGGTTCAGGCAGTGGTTGACTGGCCCGCCCCTGCAACTCTCAAACAGGTCCAGCAGTTTTTAGGGTTTGCAAACTTTTATCGTAAATTTATCCGGATCTACAGCTCTGTGGCTGCACCCCTAGAAGCCAATGCCACCTCTCAGGAGCTTTTCCCCCTCTTATTTCTCCCCCTTTCGTGCAATTAGAGCCTTCACAAATGTTCCCAAGTGAAGGTTTCCTGTTCCTGCTTGCGTCCCGGAGTTTTTTCCCGAGGCTTTCCCCAGTTCACGATTCGTCCCGAGTTTCCCGCCCCTTCTCGCGTCCCGGAGTTTCTTCTCCTGAGGCTTTTTTCTTTCGTGGCTTTCCTTGAACTTGGGAAAATAACTTACTTTCATGATCTAGTTCTTTCAGTTTATGCTTAAGCCGGGCAGTATTTCGAGGAAAAGGATATTCCTTCAAGCTGGGTATTTCTTGAGGTTCTAGTTTATTCTTTTCCAGGGTTTTTGAGGGGATTTCTGACTCTGAGGTTTTCCTAGTTATTTTTAGATTAGATTTTTCTGATGAACCAGCTTTCTGGTTTATTTTTGTTGTTTTTCTGCGTTTGTGTTTGCCATCCACCTGAGTTTTTTTATGCTGCCTTTTTCTCTATTTTTTCCCAATGAAACTCCTGTCTGAAACCCCCTGTCTCTTAGCTCGTCTCTGCAATTGGGTCCTTCCCTTACCCTAGCTCTCCTCCCTGTGGCCCACCACTATTGTTCGTGTCCCCATCCCTGACATATACTTTATGGTTTATACAGTATGGTACTGTAATTGCTCAGTTTTGATCAATTATGTTCTGTGAATTGTAACAAATTACGGTTTACTACCCCATAGTGATGACTATTTTTAAAAACTCCTAGGCAGGCTGGCCATGTCTAATGTTTCAATAGTAATTAAGCATGTGTGCACTTTATGCACCTTTTTACCAGCACCATGCATGTCTTTCTTTTCCTCACTTTCCACTGATCTTTTGACTGAATACCCCAGACATCATGTTATTGAAGATTTGAGCCTCACTGAATCGGACAGAACTTCAGTACATCTTTAAACACATGCTAATCTTGATATAAAACTTTTTAAAGGTGTCTGCTGTTTATTCTGGCTACTGATTTAAGCATAGAAGTAAGTGTCTCACAAAAAAGCAATGCCAGATTGGAGAGGTGAAGCTTCCACAGGGTGCCAGATGTATTAGCGTCAGCAATGATTCCTGCAGCACCGCACTGCCGGCTGCACAGCGCCGCTGTAATAAAAGCAGAATCAAAAGCATGTTTCATGAATTCCCTCAGCCTGCACTCTTACGTCTTTCTCTTGGCTTTGTTTTCACTCCATCATTGCATTTCCATGGCACTTTAATGTGTTTTTTGTGTTAGTTTAAAATCAGTTGTGTATTTATGTCTTACAGCACTATCATGCATTAAGTTAATTAAGTCCAATCCTTGTTTCTTTGTTTTTCCTTCTTTGGTTTATGATTAAGGATTATCCCTTTTTGGCATTGCCTACTATACTAATGATTATGACTACAATTTCTGGATTAACTTTAATAAACAAGCCTCTGACTATACAAGCTTTCTTCACACCTCTGCACATTACAGCATGTGTGGAAGGAGTGCCATCAGCAGAAGGTCCACACACATTGTTGGAAGCCCTGAAATGCCCTCTTCAGACACGTAACACTGCTCATCATTTTGAACATGTGGAAGAAAGACTCCGTAGCTCAGAAAAGGCCCTGTTCTTTTACCATGCCCTCATGCTTTTGTTTACAGATTCACCAGCAGGAATTCTTCCCTCCTGCTTAGGGCTAACGCTCTCCTTGCTCTCTCCACACTCCAGTTCATGTAAATAAAAAACCCTCTGGGGATAAAATAATCAATTGTAGTCAGAGTGGTTTGTGTTAAAGTTACACCCTTTAGATGTACCACTTCACAGCCCACACAGTAAATATCTGCCTCATATCAAGTTGTTGACTAAGATCACACAGACTCAAACCAGTGGGATGGTTTAGGATTCAGTGTGACTCTCGGTTTTCTACAAGCATGAACAAAACTTGTAATGCTATGGGTAAAAGCTTACTATACAACAGAACTCTTATGTAAGGAACAAAACGGAACAGTACTTGCTGATGTGGCACGACTCAACTCCCAAGTTCATTCTTTTCTTTTAAAAGCATGTTCTGATGTGTTTTTTCCATTACACATCATTTAAGTAAGTCTCAGCTATCACATGTGTTATAGCAGGAATAAACTGCCCTTCACTTACTGGGTTTGTAAAAACATGATTAATTGTCCAGAAAATTATTATTATTATTATCATTATTAATAATACTAATAACAATGATAATGATAATAATAATAATAATAAAATATTTATAATTAATACAATTAATATAATATAATAACATAATGAATAAAAGAATTTTGTATCACCCATAAAACATAAATGTGTAGAAGAACTAAATGACTATAATCAGATTACACCTTGGATTGTAGACAGTTAAAAGTTGTAGTAAATAATGAGGCACCATAAGCCTTAGACGTCAGCATCTTCTTCTTCTTCTTCTTCTTCTTTTTCTTTTGGCTTCTCCCATAAGGGGTCGCCACAGCGGATTATCCGTCTCCATACCCCTTCTGTCCTCTACATCTGCTTCTTTCAAACCAACTACCTGCATGTCTTTCCTCACCACATCCATAAACCTCCTCCATGGTCTTCCTCTTTTCATCCTGCCTGGTGGCTCCATCCTCAGCATTCACCTACCGATATACCCCATGTTCCTCTTTTGCACATGTCCAAACCATCTCAATCGCGCCTCCCTAACTTTGTTCCTAAAATGTCCTACATTCCCTCTAATAAACTCATTTCTAATCATGTTCATCTTTGTCACTCCCAATGAAAATCTCAGCATCATCAGCTCTGCTACCTCCAGCTCCACCTTCTGTCTTTTAGTCAATGACACTGTCTCTAAACCATACAACATCGCAGGTCTCACCACAGACCTATAAACTTTCCCTTTGCTCTAACTTGCAGCACATCCTTCCCAGCTCGGTCCCTCTCTCTGGCCAATCGGTAAAAATCCTTTTCTCCTTCCTTAGCGTCCAACTTCACATACAGCTCCTTATATGCCTTTTCTTTGGCTTTCGCCACATCCCTCTTTACCTGCTGCTGCATGTTCTTGTACTCCTGCCTACTTTTCTCATCTCTCTGCTGATCCCGATTCTGTTTCTCCAACCTCTTTCTCCTTATGCTGTCCTGCACTTCCTCATTCCACCACCACGTCTCTTTGTCTTCCTTTCTCTTTCCAGATGTCACACCAAGTACCTTTCTAGCTGTCTCCCTTATCACTTCTGCAGTAGTTGCCCAATCATCCAGCACCTCTTCACCTCCACCGAGCCCCTGTCTGACCTCTTCCCTGAACCTCACACTATAGTCTTCCTCCTTCAGTTCCACCATCTAATTCTTCTTTCAGTCTTCACTCTCATCCTCTTCTTCTTCACCTCCAAAACCATCCTATAGACCACTATCCGATGCTGTCTAGCTACACTGTCCCCTGCCAACACCTTACAGTGTCCAATCTCCTTCAGGTTGCATATTCTACATAGAACATAGTCCACCTGTGTATGTCACCCTATACTCCTCCTTCTTCTTAAAATAAGTATTCATTGGGGAAGAACCACATATGGCTGGAAATGTCAGGTATCCCAATACTTTTGTCATTTATAATGTACATCCAATTTACCTTGACAAAAAAAATAAGAAAGCTGGCCAAATTTAAGTGTAGAATATGTGAAATTGGGAAAGATGGTAAAGCTTCCAGTTTAAATCAGGGCGTTGAAGCCAGGAGAATATGGTGCATTTTCCAGTCAGTTTTACTAAAGTGCTACAATGCAACATCTCACAGCTCCTACAGAAAATGCACAAATGAGTGTCAGGTCTTTCAGAGTTGAGGTTGAGTGGATGGTGTGACAGTGTAATATTGTGTAAATGATAAGTAGTAGTTGTATTGCTCAAGTCTCGCATATACACCAGCTCCAAGGGGGCAACAGATGGGTCATCACTGAGCACTCATACACCTCCTTATTAACCTTTCCCATCTGCTGCAGCCTACTCTTCAGTGCCTTCTGCTGCGGCTGTACCTGACTAATTCAGCAGATATTCATTCTTATCCCAACATGCAGCATTAAGTGTACTGAAACCCCAATGCTTAAGCATTAGATCGTGAACCCGGCCCATACATTATGTATATATGCATATCAAAATCACCTGTTTATGCGAAGGGAACATTCACACTTTTAAATTAAGCAGGCATGTCTGCATGGTTCCATTCCTATATTAAAAAAATTGGCCCTGTAAATCAATAGCAGTGAGGTTCCAAAAATATTGGCCCTATTTCAAAACGATTCACATTTGAAAAGGCATTGAGGCGCTGCCAGTGAACATCAGGATGCAGACAGCATTAGTTCAGAAGCAGAGAACATGAGGACAAGCACAAATATTATAACATGGATTTCATTTTGTTCTTGCAGCACAAGGCTGTTCTTCACTGGGGGACATCCGCAGCAACCAGGAGGCTACAAAGCTGGACACATCAACATGTACTCTGAAAAACAAAGATGTTAAAAACTCCCAATCCTGGAATAAAAGGTTCAGGGTTTAAAAAAATTACCTTTTTTTTTAAATGTTCTTAGTGCTTAATGTGCTTGATCTCATATTCTCAAAAATTTGCTCATCATCAAAGCCTCTCTAATTTAAATGAGGCATGTGGAGTATTTCAATATGCAGCATTCATTATAATTTAATTTGCATTCCAAGGCAGCTGCTATCAAAACTATAAATTTCACTGGAAGATGATATTGTGCCTCCTATGATTGACTCAACAACTAAATGTAAACAGAATCTCAGCAGTTACACAGGAATGTTGGTTTTTGGTTTGGTCGATGTTTTTTGGTAAGCATTTTTTCTAATTAATGGTCCATTACATAATACTCCCATTGCTCCCATAGCTGTCTCATACCCAGATAAACCAAATCTTTAGTACATTGTCACTTTGGCAAGAGTTCCTTCTCTTTCCAAGGGTTATTCATCTGGCAGATTTAACATTACATTCACATTGAGTTCCTACATGCACATACAAGCAATCCTTAGTGAGATTATTGGCACTCATGGTAGTTTTTGATAGCATGAGCCACTTTTAAGCTTTCTCCTTAAAATTTTATTATAATGTGAGAATTACACATAAAAAAAAATAGATATGAGTTACCAACTGATAACATGCAATGAAAGCTTTACAGGTTTTTATATCAGTAAAAAAAAACCTGACATTAGCCTGGATATGGATAGCCCCCACGCTCAGATTTGTTGCAGTGTCGACATGTGCCAGTTTCAATTCAATTCATTTTATTTGTATAGCATTTTTAACAATGGAAATTGTCTCAAAGCAGCTTTACAGAGATAAGGCGGTTATAAAAGAATGTATAGGTTTGTTCCTTATAATTGTAAGTTTGTCTCTAATGAGCGAGCCAGTGGCAACTGAGGCAAGGAAAAACTCTCTGAGAGGAATCAGAATCAAAAGGGAAACATCAGAGGGGTCTCTAATTTCTGATGGTGCTTAATGTAGGTTCAGAACTACTTATGACTATGACCTAAGCCTATCACAACCATTATTGGAAAAGAACCACTCTACAGCCACCGCTAAGCAGTAAGTGGTCTCACAGGAGCTGGTACTCACAGGAGCTCACACTGATTGCTGGTACATCAGGTGGAGTATCTTTAATTGGATTTTTAAACTCCTTAATGTCACTGCTGTGTTGGAAAACTGATTGTCATTTTTGATTGGTGAACACTAACAGAATCGACATTAGGCAGTGTACATTTAGGTGATTAGGAGATGCAACTAATTCTCATTTGAATACTTTTTAAACTCCTTAGTGTACCTTCCAGAAGGACTGTGGTACATTGTTGTATTTGGGCACCATGGCTTGGCAGTGTGAACCAAAATCAAAGGCCCATAAACAACGGCTTAATTGGAGTTAAATAGAAACTCTATCGGGTGAACAGGTGGTGTGATCACCTTTCATACAGAGCTAGGTCTCCACACTGAGGCACGGAGGAAAGGCTAGGTCGTTTGGAGAGCAGCCAAAATGAGTTCACTCTTTGCGGGTGTTTAATTTAGAGCCTCGACTAGAAGCGGAGCTGTGCCCAGAGCGAAAAGAAATAAATAAAAAAAATAATGAGAGAAAGGGAAAATAAAAGTGGTGAAAAATGAAAGACCAAAAGAGAGCGAGTAGTATAACAGAGATAATGATTAAAAGAGTGCAGCGAGAAAGAGTAATAGAATGAGTGTGTATTGAAGTTAAACCAATACCCGTGACTGTGAAGGTCAGAAGACGAAACACTGTCCAAGACAATCAATCATCGGGAAACTATCATCACCTTTAGAATTCCATGCAGCACTGTTTCTCACACAGGACGTCTTTAGTTTTATTCTGAAGGACAATAAAACTTTCCTTTATTATAATACTTATTAAGAAAGACAAGAAAATTAAACTTTAATCACATGCTTTCCATATCAAAAATTTTCCCAGCAGCACACCAGTGCCATAAGGACAAGCTGAATGTTTTAAAATTCAGCCATCTCATTGGTATTCCAAAAAGAAGAAGTCAACAGTGCAACTTCCATTGAGCTTAAAGCACATCGGCATACCCTTAGCACCAGGTCTAAAATACATACATCACATCTAAAGCGGCAGCTGCAGTAATGCAGAGTGATGAAGGCACATGCCTATGACTTCTTTATTATTCGTTTCCTATAAAGCCATTTTGACGAGGTCAATTGAAATGAGCTCCCAAACTCCTCTTTACCTCCAAGCCATACTTTCTGCCTAGCTGTTAAGGATTTCCTCCTAGGAGTTTGCACTGCTATATTTAAGAACCAGTATAACTGCTTATTATGCTCTATTTCCAAATGAAGTCATAAAGAAAGAAAATTTGAAAAAATTGGATGCTCTTACTTATAAAAATCACAGCACCAAATAGAGATAATACATTTACATTAACATTAAATAGGCGACCACACAGTTAAATGGCTGCTACAAGAAGACTACAGGATGAAATGTTAAATTGACACTTTAAACACAAACATGCATTGAATGTTAACTTGCAGGGGAAACATTTTACATATTTAAGCCATTCATCTATCACCCATGATTTATTTATTTTTTTTCGCATTTATATCTTGCCAGGTAAACGAATATTAATTCACTTTCTCAGATACAGTATGTTAAAATGTAAAAATGTGTCCGATATGTATGTGTCACTATTTCCTACTCAAGCTAACATCTCTAAGCATTGGCTATAGTGGGAAAATTGTCCTTCAGTTGTAGAAATCATGCCATATGTGACATCTTTGCATTTCTGGACTCTGGGTTTGATATGGTTGGTGAAGTGTGAAAGCTGTTTCGGAGACTGGAAGCAGTACAAAGAACCAATTCCTTGAATCCTTGAATGTGGAAAGCTGGTTACATTTTCTTGCTACAACCTGTTTCAAGTTTTGTGATGGTGGAAGAAGTGAGAAGGTTTATGGTCACATAGACAGAATACCTTATTTTTTTGTATATATATATATATATATATATACAGTGAGGCAAAAAAGTATTTAGTCAGCCACCAATTGTGCAAGTTCTCCTACTTAAAAAGATGAGAGAGGCCTGTAATTTTTATCATAGATACACTTCAACTATGAGACAAAATGAGAAAAAAAAATCCCGAAAATCACATTGTCTGAGTTTTAAAGAATTTATTTGCAAATGATGGTGGAAAATAAGTATTTGGTCACCTAGAAAAAAAGCAAGTTTTCTGTCTCTCACAGACCTGTAACTTCTTCTTTAAGATGCACCTGTTTGAATTCGTTATCAGTATAAAAGACACCTGTCCACAACCTCAAACAGTCAGACTCCAAACTCCACTATGGCCAAGACCAAAGAGCTGTCAAAGGACACCAGAAACAAAATTGTAGACCTGCACCAGGCTGGGAAGACTGAATCTGCAATAGGTAAGCAGCTTGGTGTGAAGAAATCAACTTTGGGAGCAATTATTAGAAAATGGAAGACAATACAAGACTACTGATAATCTCCATGGATTTGGGGCTCCACGCAAGATCTCACCCCGTGAGTGAATGACCTGCAGAGAGCTGGGACTAAAGTAACAAAGGCTACCATCAGTAACACACTACGCTGCCAGGGACTCAAATCCTGCAGTGCCAGACGTGTCCCCCTGCTTAAGACAGTACATGTCCGGGCCCGTCTGAAGTTTCCTAGAGAGCATTTGAATGATCCGAAAGAGGATTGGGAGAATGTCATATGGTCAGATGAAACCAAAATAGAACTTTTTGGTACAAACTCAACTTGTCATGTTTGGGGGAGAAAGAATGCTGAGTTGCATCCAAAGAACACCATACCTACTGTTAAGCATGGGGGTGGAAACATCATGCTTTGGGGCTGTTTTTCTGCAAAGGGACCAGGATGACTGATCCGTGTGAAGGGAAGAATGAATGGGGCCATGTATCGTGAGATTTTGAGTGAAAACCTCCTTCCATCAGCAAGGGCAGAAACGTGGCTGGGTCTTTCAGCATGACAATGATCCCAAACACACCGCCCGGGCAACGAAGGACTGGCTTCGTAAGAAGCATTTCAAGGTCCTGGAGTGGCCTAGCCAGTTTTCAGATCTCAACCCAATAGAAAATCCTTGGAGGTAGTTGAACATCCGTGTTGCCCAGTGACAGCCCCAAAACATCACTGCTCTAGAGGAGATCTGCATGGAGGAATGGGCCAAACTACCAGCAGCAGTGTGTAAAAACCTTGTGGAGACTTACAGAAAACGTTTGATCTCTGTCATTGCCAAATACTTATTTTCCACCATAATTTGCAAATAAATTCTTTAAAAATCAGACAATGTGATTTTCTGGATTTTCTTTTCTCATTTTTGTCTCTCATAGTTGCATTGTACCTATGATGAAAATTACAGGCCTCTCTGATCTTTTTAAGTGGGAGAACTTGCACAATTGGTGGCTGACTAAATACTTTTTTGCCCAACTGTGTGTATATATACATACATACATACATACATACATACATACATACATACATACATACATATATACATACATATTCGTATATATACATACATACATACATACATAGTGCAATCTCGATACTATAGTATAAAAAAATCGTGAGGTTTTGACTCTCTGCTTTTGATGGTACCTTTTTCAAGAGCAATTGTACATGTACTGTAGTGTAAACTCAATGAAAATTGTGAATTACTTGTCATAAATGTTTTATTTACTACTTTAAATGAATTATACAATAGTTTAGTTTAGAATAGTTTTCAAAACATTTTTATGTAATTTATTAGTACAAACTCTGTTTTAAAACGTTATTCCGAACTATCGAGCCACTCGCGGCTTCTCGCAAACTATCAGATTTTTTGTGAGTTACTCCTAGTCCGGTTCCAAATGAAAAGTCGCAAACTATCGAGATTGCGAGTTTCAAGATCGTGAGTATCAAGGTTCCACTGTGTGTGTGTGTGTGTGTGTGTGTGTGTGTGTGTGTGTGTGTGTGTGTGTGTGTATATATATATATATTGTGTAATATATATATGATCAGATGATGCAAAACTTGCAAACCTTTTTCCACACGCTGCTAAAAATGGCTTTACCAGTCTAACAATTCTACAAGATTTGTGAAAAGGACAATCCATTAGCAACCTGCAACATGTGTACCAGGAAAATTCTACGAGGCAGGAAGCAGTCAAAACACCGCCAACCTCATCAGACATTTAAAGTTTAGTCACGTAAAGGAATATAAGCAGTTTTCAAAGTTAGCTAGCGCTAAGAGAGAGAGGGATGGTTCAGCAACTGAAGTGCGACTCATTCCGCTGTCGGTAACAGAGATGTTTCAAAGACAGCAATCCTACTGCAAAGACAGTAAGAAGAATAAAGAAATATTTGACAAAATAATGGAATTCATATGCCTTGATCATCAGCCGCTGTGTATTGTGGAGAACAAAGGGTTCCGGCAACTTGTGCTACTTGGATTCACGTTACATCAATAGTTCTCAAAGTGTTGGGTGCAGCCCTCTAGTGGTGAATAAAGACATGATGGGTGTCTAGCAGGATATATATATATATATATATATATATATATATATATATATATATATATGTGTGTGTGTGTGTGTGTATATATATATATATATATATATATATATATATATATAAAAGCAAACATTCTAACGATTATTCCGTTGATTAATCGAGTAATAGGATAAGAAGTACTTTTTCTTTATTAAAGAGCAAAACTGAATCGAGAGAAAGTAAGAAGGGTCTCTTCAAATGAACAAGTAATTTTCTTCCTTTTTTAGAAAAATTTACATTTTAATTGCCGAAATTTCACAAAAGAATTTCGGTGAAAACTAAATCCATTTAGTGCATTCAGTTGCCATATTACATCAAAATACAAATACAGTGCTTTAAAAAAAACTGCAGAAATTACACTCATAATCACTCATGCATTTATTTATTAAATCTCGCCCAGTATCGTAAAGTGGTTTTCTTGTCTCTGGAAAACTGCTTGAAATTTTCCATGAACTAAATCTGTGTATTTAGTGTCAGCTTTAAAAATGTGCTCCACTACTCTGCTCTACACGACCACTGTGGAGGGACTTTTTGATTGAACTGAAGTTCTAACAACACTTTTTTACTCAGGTTAAAGTAAAGAAGTTTGGGCTCTGATATGTACTTAAGTAAAAAGTAGACATTACTACTACCTGTTTTAGTGTCACGCTGGTAACTAGACTTCTTGTTGCCTTCTGTCTTGCTTGTTGTGAGCTCCATAAACTAGCCTACATCTGTGGAGGGTGAGAGCTAGGAAATGATACACCAGTGGTAGATTGAAAAAGCTGCGCAATGACAAGAAATAGGTTGATGTGCTGAAAACAGTGCAATGAGAAGAACGAGTCTGGATTGGAAATGTAAGAAGTAGAAAGTACAGATATTTGTGTAAAAAAATGTAATGAGTTAAAGTAAAAAGTTGTCCGAAAAATAAATAGTGAAGTAAAGTACTGATACCAGAAAAATCTACTTAAGTGCAATAACAAAGTATTTGTATTTTGGTACTTCCCACCTCTGACCAATCTATGGAACTACTCAATCACTCCAGGGTTTAGAAGAAATGAAAAAATCTTTCCTGGGTAAGTGGAAAATAGAGTATTATGGTCAAATGGGAAACCTTCCCTAGTCAAGTTCATTTAGGTTGCATCTAATATGTTTAACCAAATAAAAAACATGGTAGTATGAAGATCTTGGCCCTGTTTTTACAATGCAATGCACACCATAAAACCTTTTACATAACACAGACATCACTAAGAACATTTCATTTCTTTTCAGCTGTGCATTTTGTTAAACTCTGCTCACCTCAATAGTATCAGTGCATCTGCTTTGCTAATATTCAGCTCACTGTGAGCTCACATATGGTCTCTCTTGCTTTCTATTCATTCAGTGTATTTAGCTATTGTGAGTGATTACATAAAACAGCCAGTAACAAGAGCTTTGTTAGATAAATAGTGCAAGTCTGATCTAGTGCTGTTTATTAAAATGAACTAAAATCATTAGTTTACCTGCTTACTGAAACACCAGCTGCTGGAAAATCCATCTTGGTATTTAATACACGTAATGTGATGCACACCTGGACTATTAGTACAAGGAGAAACTTTTCCTATGTGCAAACAAGGACAATAACACAAGCTATTGGACATTTTTTTCTAAATGTCATCACATAACAGTTGAAGTTGTTGCTGCTACTTTTTCTGAGGCAAAATGTGTGGAAGTTTCCTAGAAAGTGATTACGTGTCAGGTTGTAAGAAACAGCTTCGCACATCCCACCTGTTGCTCCCAAATTTGCATCCAGATTGCTTGTGAATTCTTAGAGGCTTTCATTTAGGAGACTATGTTGACAGATGAGTAAGCACTGTCTTTTAGGAGCACTGAGCTAAGTGGGTGACACTGAGCTCTGAACTAAGAGGTTGTTAGCTTGAAGTGTCACAGAATAAGTCTTGTTTGGTATAGTATTGTGAAAAAGATCTGGGCTAGGAATTGGCAAGTTCAATATCCAAAGATTTGAGCTCTTGGATGAGCCTTCAAACACTCCTTTACCCGAGGGAAAATGTTGGAACACACTTCTGTCACCAATGTACTAATATTTGCTTTGTTCCACTCCATTGTTGTGGATGCCTCCAAACCTAAGAATTGGACAGTGACTCACAGTGAAATAAATCAATGATTTGTTCTGGACAGCTCGCAGTAAGCAGGTGATGCACATCCAACATTGCTAAAATATGAAATATAAAAATGCCTAAACTCCTCCATGCTCTCATCATGCTTCAATTGCTGAAATGGTTGCTGGGCAATATTCTTGCTAGACACGAACTGGCTTGGACTGAGAGAGCGTGGGTGAGTCCAATACTTTAGCCTTTAGGAGGATCTAAATTACATCATTATAAAAAGCCTGGCATGTTGGACATGTTCAGTTCAGCATTGCAATCAAAACTTGCCCTGGGAGAGAAGGGAAGAGGAAGGTTGAAGAAATACAAAAGTGAAGTGCATCGTAATGCGAAGATTTCACGCTTGGTTCAAGCCCCTACATTGCGTTTCATTTCTCTCCAGAGATCAGTAAGGGCTTCATGTTTTGCTCCTATTTTATGCAATGCATTCTGGGCTATTACTTTCAGCAGTCAGAGGGCAATGGGCCGCTGGAGTTGATGTGTTAACAATGCAACACGTCCCTACTGGTTAGCTGATTTGATCTATGAGCAAGCAGAAAACCAGCAACTGGGTTACTTTGCAACAAAGAGATTGGATATTTGCCAATAATCCATAGCTTTTAGAAACGGCAATGACTAGTCAGTGGAATTATTATACATTTATTTATTTATGCTTATCAAAAATATTTGGGAGAGTCTCCCTAAGCAGAACCACTAGAGCAGTTTCCTCCATAAATACTTCGCATTTGTTTCCTGTTAGAAATTGGCAAAGAAACCTGTCAGTAGCATTAACATACGTAACAATGTTTTGTTCAACCAGAATAGAGCTAACACCACATTTTGTCGACATAAGCTGCTGGAAATGCTGCTGCACCATCCACAGCCGTGATAGCAGTGGACATCCATACAGCTGTCAAAAAGAGCACTTTTGCCAATCCTCAGGGCACAAAAACTGCTGTGAACACTTATTGAATGAAACTGCTTGAAAGAAGCCCTTAAGATGGATATTTTTTGACCAGAGATTGCTTGCTCAACTTCCTCACTGATTGCACTTTTTCATGCCACATTTGGCCATGCCTTAATGGTTCCTAAAATGTTGTAGCTTTAGGTACACACATTTCTTTAGAAAACACTAATATGCTGACATCAATATTAGACTTCTCACCTTTGTTTTGCCTTCAAGCTTTTTCACATGCCCCTTAAAACCTACTAGGAGGTGCCTATTATTACAATTTAACACTCTGGATAAAAAAAAAAAAAAAAAAAAAAACCCCAATACATCAGGGTACACACACTTGCAAACTAGACCTGCTTTTGTGATTTGGCTGATGTACAGTGAGTTAGATCACGAATATGAAGTAAGCACGCAATCCAACACTGGTATGGATGCAACATATCCAGTTTCAGTACTGTTGTGTGCAAAGAGTGGACACTCACAATCTCATGACTATATGCATAACTAAGGGTTTTCTCAATCAAGAAGAAATGAATCGTGTATAAGACGCCACCGAACCATCTGTGAAGGAGTCAAGTGACTCTTTTCACTAAGTCCTTACACATACAAGTGTAAAACATATGACTGGCTCAACACCTGCCGCTGGAACTCAGCAGGCAATCGTCCAGATCCTGGTTTGCAGGGGCTCTAAATCAACTTGTACACACTTTGTTTCATCTCCATTAATTCCACGAACCCAAAGAGAAGGGTAACCATTACAGTCAATGGGAGTTGCAAACTCTCCTGTATTTTACATAGATTATGATGCAGAAAAGCACAATTCTCATCCTTAGTCACAACCGCAATGTGACAATGTTTTGGTCCTGTATCAGTAGCAACAATACTTCTTATAACTTTAGTTATACAGCCAGTTTTACCTTTTTGCCATTTGGCAGATGCCCTTATCCAGAGTGACAATTATTTTTCTGAGCATTTGATGTTTAGTGGCAGCTTGGTGGTGCTGGGACTTAAACTTGAGCCTTTTGATTAGAAGTCCAACATCTTAACCACTAAGCAAACCCCTTTCTTCAAATAACCGCTTTTTCACATTTAGTAATAGGTTGCATCAGCATACTTAATAAATAAATCTGAATGCTCTGATCTGATCTGACCAATCTCATTTTCTCAGCTCCATTGACACTTCCAGTAAACTAATCCACTCCATTGCTTTGCCTCCCATTGCTTGGTTAATGTTGCCTGTTTGCTGGATTTCCTCACCCATTGAGCCTGCAGTTAGGCATTATGTCACCAAGGGTTTAGAACAACTCTACTCCATGTTAGGAATACATCTCAACTTTGCTATAGTGGCATATGCCTCGTGAACAAGCATTTTATTTTCAGCACATTTTATATTCAGCTACACACCACATGGATTTACACGCAGGGGTTCTTTAGCCTGTATCGGATGCAAGACCAACAGTGTGTATCTGAAATGTGCAGCAAGATAAAAATTAATGAAATGCAGCTCCTCTCATCACTGTGAATGGCAATATTTAAAGAGCTAGCTAGACAGATAGATCGATAGATGGATAGACAACAACTAGTTGGGCTGCTCATGTTACGTGTTAGCGTGACGGTAAGATAACTCAGCCGCTTGCACAATGGCAGAGAGTACAATGTCAACCGGCAGCAGGAAAAGTGTGCATCCTAAGACACGGTTGAAGGCGAAACATCAGTACGGTAAGCAAAAACTGTAGAATCCTCATCATGTAAAAATGGTTTCACAACTAAACAAAATGTCTGTGTATTTTTTCTGAACATAAATTGTCAAAACAATGTTGTATTATATTTTATATTGATTTTTTTTTTTAAGGCATGGTTGTCAACTTGCCATCTGCAAATATCATTTAAAACAATACAAATGATGATTTACACAAATTGCTTTACCTTGCATACTCAAATGCCTTTTTTCTTTATATTTTTTCCCCCAGAAGGAGTTTAGAGGAGAAATCCCCCATGCACTTCTCAACAAGCAGCCGCTTATAATCTTTAAAATGGCCAAATAAAAAAATAGTTAAACACAATATGTGGCTTTTGCATTTTTTAAGTATAATTTTATACATAAATACCCTGAATTAGGCTTTTATATAGTTATAATAAGCAAAACATCTAATTAAAATAAATGTAAAATCATTCAATTAATCGATTATCAAAATAATTGTTAGTTACAGCCCTAGATAGATGTCTGTCATTGCATAGTGCAGATACACAACAACAGTAATAACCATAAACTATTTACTATAAACTATAGTCTGTACTTTCATTTTTTTTTACTATAAACTTTCTTCTTTACATGTTTCAGTTCAGTTAAACTAGCTAGGTTTTTTTATTATTATTTATTTATTTTTCTAGAGTAGTTTACAAAGAAAATTAATTAACTGTTTTTATATTTCATTAAATATGCAATGTTGTTTGTCTGTACAACCAGCTTCATCTGGTCAGCTTTAAGAGCTTATTAACACAGAATCTGTGCTTAAACAAACTTGGACTTAAATAATGATCTTTGGCACTGAATAATTGCTCCATGACCATGAATAATTCGAAGAAATTATGTTCACTAATGTTTAAAGTATAATTCGGTATTTTCACCATGGCATTGTAAAACACTGTTATGGCAGAAATAATGAATAAAAGAGCGAGGGCTCTCGCACTTTAAAAGTGTTGACTAAAAGAAAACTCCAAGCATTGCTGCTCTGAATCCACCACATCTCGGCGTTTCCTCGGATGAATTTGCCACCCACATCAGCCTCTGCTTGGAAATGCACTTCAAAAGATTGCTACAAACAGAATAAGAATAAGAAAGTCTTTTTATTTTTTCAAAGAACACCAAAAAACTCTAATGAGGAGTAGCTAAAGTTTCTCCACTACATTCATAAATGCAACAATTTAGACTCGAACATTTCTGAAGGGAAACTACAACAGGAAATCCACTACTCAAATCTGAACTCGAACTACAACAGCATTCCACTGGCCTAAGAAGATTCCGGATATTACTTCGAATAATGTTAATCTGAGGTCTGGATCTGGATTTGTGGGTAGACCCAGGGCAAACAGATTGATTGCTCCATTTCTGTGCCCTTGATAATGAAAGGTTTGATTTCACAGGAGACCTACTTAAGGGTTTTGGTGTACTGAAAAGAAATTTGCAGGCAATAGCCGGATACTCTAGGGAGCTCTGCACCATCAAATTGAAATCCACTACAATACCTTCACCACACCTCTCTTAAAGAACGAGTGTGTGTGCTGGATGGACGATTAGAGGTAAAATGGTCACACAGTCTGGAGTACTATAGAGCGATCACATTCCACCGTTGCATCAGATCCACACGTCGATGCCCAACTCAAACCATCTGGAACTCAGCTTATGCTGCTTCAGACATATTTGCTCATCTTACACTAACTCAACTGCTTTCCTTTTTCTGACACGACAATCTGCCTCTGAGATGCTTTCATTTTTCACTTTCTTGCAATTCTTTCATCCTCTCGCTCGAACATGCACTGCATCGTTTCTTTTTATTTCTGCACGATGTTTTCCAAGTTCCACTGTTATCTAAAGAGAAAATCGGGCCTGTCAATCTTCCCAAAAAAAAAGATTTTTCAAGTATCTGTCTAATACTTGTTGGTATAACAAAAGCCAACTCAACAATGAGGTTCAGATCCATATGCGAAAAAGATTTGGGTGAAGGAACCCAAAACGTATTTCGGCACACAACTGCAAAAAAAGTACTGAAGTAAACAATGTCAAACGAGATCCAAAAGCAGAATACTCTACCATAGCCTAGGGTGAAGACAGAATAATCGCACACAATCATTGCTCTGAACTTAATAGCCCGGCAAGACTCATGTTCCACTTGATTCGGGAGTATGTTGGTGGATATTTGTGCACATTCAGCCACAAGGATGTTAGTAAAGTCAGAGTTCCAATTAATCCCAAAGGTGTTCAGTTTTATTTTTCTTCAGAGTTTTATAGCAGGCCAGAAGATTTTCCGCTTCAACCTACTTAAGGCACATCATCGAGTTGCCATTGAATATAAAGGCATGGTCATACTGGAACAAGATTAACAGTCCCCTAGTTCAAGTGAAGGAACAATTGAATGCTACTGCATCCAAAGTTGATATACAACTGTGTGCCTCCTACTTGGTGGTAGCAGTTTGGAGAAGAACCGTATATGGCTGGAAAAAAACAGTGTCAATTTACTGTATATTAGTACTCATGTGTACTGAGAGAATTTTCTTCTTCTTCAGTTGTACTTCCTCAATTATACTTTGGAATTGTTACTGTAAATAACAGCTGATTAATAAAGTAAGGGAAAGGTCGAGAATATTTTTAGATGATCGGCACTTAATTGAGTATATAAAGTAAAAAAATTTTTAATGACTATTAAAATTTGCTATAAACAATTCTTTTGGCATCCAACAAAGCAAAAAAAACAAAAAACAAATATAACATGGACAAGAAAATGGCTCAAAATAAAGCTTTAAACCATAATTTAAATTGATAGTTTTTTTTACAATATGGCTTAAATATTCACACAGAAAATATTTATCTTTGAAACTTCGGTGTGTTCTGTTCATGTTACTGCCACTTCACTTCGATTGTAATAAATACTAGTAAAAACTAGATTAATATCATAAACCATAAATTGAATCAGTGACTTTCAGTACAGTGTATATTATTATATGATATATTCTTATATGATATTAGCAGATACTCTTGTATTAAAGAGTTTATAAGTTGGGTATTTCTACAACAGTGACAGACATTACATGGTACAGTGGTACCCCGCTTATCGACCTTAATCCGTTCCTTAAAACCGGTCGAAATGCGAAAAGGTCGAAGAGCGAATGTAATTATCCCATAAGAAATAATGGAAAACCAATTAATCCGTTCCCGACCTCCACCGATACCCATTTATTAACAATTTTTGCCCTGTTTTTAGCAGTATTAATACTAAATAATACAGGTACATAAATAATACTGTATATAATTGTTATGCAGCGTAATGAGCGGAGGCAAAGCCGGAGCTTTGGAAAGAAAGCGCAGCCGTGGAGAGCGCGTGGAGTCCGGAAAGGAAGAAACGCATAGGAATACGTGTGACAGGGAAACCACAGACAAACACGCACCAAACACCTTCACATACCAACAATAACCGACAAGTTTGAGTGTGGATGAATGAGGGGTTTATATAGGAGCTGGGGATGAGTGAATAATGAGCCCCAGGTGTGCATTGTTGAAGCCGGGGGCTTCAGGGAAAGCGGAGGTTTTGACAGTCGCCGAAGGGGGCGTGGCAGGTGGATTTCTGACAATAATACAGTAAAAAGTATAAATTAAAAACATTACAAAAGTAACAAAATAAATGCTCCACGTGGGTCGGGGTAATGGTTAAAACTTTACTACGTTCACAAATGCAACAATATAGACTCCAAAATTTCTAAAGGGAAATCACAACAGGAAATCCACTACTAATATCTGAACTACATTATTCCACTGACATAAGAAGATTCCGGATATTACTTTGAATGATATCATATTATAATAATAATCTGAGGTCTGGATCTGGATTTGTGGGTAGACCCAGGCCAAATAGATTGTTTGCTCTTTTTCTGTGCTCTTGATAATGAAAGGTTTGATTTCACTGGAGACCTTCTTAAGGGTTTTGGTGTACTGAAAAGAAATTTGCAGGCAATAGTTGGATTCTCCAGGGAGCTCTGCACCATCAAATTGAAATCATCTCCAATACAATACCTTCACCACACCTCTCCTAAAGAGTGAGAGTGTGTACAGGATGGCTGAGTAGAGGTAAAAGCATCACACAGTTTGGTGTACTATAGAACGATAACACTTCCACAAATCCATACGTCTATGCACAACGTAAAACATCTGGAACTCCGATTATGCTGCTTTAGACAGTCACACTTTCACAAACACAAATTTATTTTATTACAGTTTTAAAAAAAAATACGTTTTTGTGTTTGTGAAAATGTGTGTCCTTACAACTTACGTCCTTTGAAAAATCTTTGACGGGATGTATGATGGACAAACTCACGTCACATGAGCACAGCCAAGCTGATTAGTTTTCCATAAAAATCTTTTACATGCCGCACTTTTATTCAATAAAAATAAATAAGCGGAGACCGATATGGCTGCTTAACTACAACTGTGTTTTTATTCCTATAATAAAGCCAATGTAAAAAATTTAATATGTATATTGTATCTTTGCAAATCTTTTGTGCTGCTTGTGAGCTGCCAACTGTAAGAGGAAAATGTGAACAAGGCAATATTTTTCAGTGAATTCACAAATTCAACTGCAAATTGCAAACCTAATTAACAGTAAAAGAAACGTAGCAGGAAACGTTGCCATCAGGAGCAGTGATGAAAGGCATGTGCTGCCTGAGGGCTGAGGAGCAGGCAGCCGAGCTAGTGCAATAGGATTGAGAAGAGGAACAGAACTGTGTTTTGTTTGACTATGCTCCTAAAGCCAAACGTTATTGTTCGTAACACGAAGCAATAACCTTTCGCCAATGCTTTGCTTTTTTCATGCATGCTGTGGCTAGTGTACGGATATGTTAGTGACCAAACAAAGCAATGTGGAAAAAAAGTAAAAAAAAAAAAATAAATAATAATAATTATAACTAATGCACAGATTCACGATCATGAAAAGCCTTGCAATGGAAATAAACTGCTTAGAAAAGTGATCACGTCCAGCCCCACACCACAAAGGTAAGGAAAGTGTGAGGAAATAGGGTTGCATAATTCCAGGAATTTTAAAGACCTGGGAATTTATCAGACTATATGGGCATTAATGGGAATTAATAGAAATAAACTAGGAATTTATCAAATTGCAGGTTAGCCTACAACAGAGAACTAAAATGTAGTTGGGAAAAAAACTCTTGCATGATAATCTTGATTAAGACAACCAGATTGAATGAAATTTCAGTCGAATTATAATCCTGCACATTTATCAATCACATGCACACAGCACACTTACTGCAGGGCCACTGAGGCCACGCTCCCTACATGCACTGCACATTCCTCCATAACACAGAAAATTTCTTGAATCCTGCACACAAACAAATGTCAAAAAATTTTCGTCTTGGTGAGTATTCGTTAAACCAAAATTTGTTTAAGAATTCCTTGTGCTGTGTGTAAGCTATTATGCTAAAAAATTATACATATTAAATACTATCTGATACTAATTATATCAAAGTCAAAATGTCTTTTCTGCCATCGGTATTTGTTTCAGTTTATGACTAAACAAAATGTTTATATTTGTGTTTGTATATAATGCAGTTTAAATACATTTTCCCAAAATATCTAATTAATTCCTATAAATTAAACTTTCCAACTTGGAATATTTAGAAAATACCCCAGATGACGTTCCCATGGAATTTTTCCGGAAAATGTCCTTCACTTTGCAACCATACGTATCGCAAGTGGTTTCAGCTTCAAACTCTTAATTCCCAAAATTCACCACTGCAAGACAACAGCTGAAACTATTTCCCATCAGGGACAATAACTAACGTTTATATCTATGACATTTGGCAGGCACTCTTATCCAGAGCTAGCTAAAGCAACTTTTCTAACTTAGACTACATCAGACTTCTGATCACATGCATCTAATTACACATGCATTATAAACAACCGAGAAATGTATTCACATTTTGTGACACAACTAGCATTTCAGTTTTATAAATAAATCAGGAGATCAAATGCACCCCACTGTTTTCACCGCCATTGAAAGCTGCTGCACCAAGTCATACTCCTGTATACTTAGTCACTTATTTACCAACAGTCACTGTTACTTGTGTGACCAGGTCTTATTTAAAGTAATGGTCTTTCCATGGGACAATGTAAACATGGCTCAAGGGCTACTATTGAAGAAATCTGTTTGGTTGTGTGATCCAGTGTATTTGCAAGTTCTGTATTTCTATTTTGTTGAAACTCTTTTCTTAGCTTAGTTTTTTCCCCTTTCTAGAACAACTGCTTTGAAATCATGACCTTGATTTCTGGATAAAATGTAATCTAGTTGACAGAGAAAAAACCAGGAAGCAGGTATGCTGGAGATCAGCGAGTTTTCAGAAGTACATTTTAGGTTGGATCTTGAGTGACATGCAGCATGATGTATAGTGAAAAGGCAGTAGAGATTTAACAGAATGAAGCCAAGAAAAATTTCATAATAAATTGTAAACAGACAAGCAACACTAATGATGCCACATAAATCAAACCAAATAATGATTTATATATATAT
>JAAIIK010000133.1:1305399-1336506 GCA_014706435.1 Silurus glanis | reverse complement strand
TTTTTTTTTTTTTTTTGTATGTGTGTGGATGCGTATACAGCAATTCAACGGTGTCTATCAACGCTTTTCCTTTAAAATCAAAGCACAATATTAATTCGTTTTGGCAGCCAGTATGCCGACTCCCTCTTGGTGAGGCAAATAAACAAACTTTCTTTGGCACACACAAAAAAATCTAACCTTTGCACGTTCTTTGCACCTTTGCATTTTGCTTTCTGGGTCATTATGTTGACCATAGGAACCTGTGTAAGGCCCAATTTTCATGTCTATGAATATATTTGAAAAAAAAAATGTAACCCCTTCGTGCTCACAAAAAAATATCCTGTTCAGACAAAGTGTTTCGGAAAAATAGCTCTGTTCACTCAAATGCAAAAAACATTGTGTACTGGCAGCCAATTTAATCAGCAAAGGCATTTCATTCAATCAGTAGTTGTGAATAGGTCTGGGCTGACTGCATACCCTGTACACCTGAGGAGCGGCGTGTAGGTAGAAAATTCATTGTGCTCTGCCACACATGACGATAAAGCAACTTGATTCGATTCAGAAACTGTTACGTCAAACGACTCTAGAATGACTTTGTCAGTTGCGTACCAAGAGGTAGTAACAGCAGCATCTTCAAAAGAATGCATCTTTCTAGTACGCATGAACGCAACAAAAATGTTCACAATGTCCCTACATTGGGGAGAGGCTCTGAGAGGGTTTATTTTCTACATGACTAAAATGAAGACTGGATGAAAAGTTGGGAAAATAATAATAAAATCAAAATCAAAACTTTTATCCATTTATATCCATTCATAGGCGGAGTGAGTTTATGAGTGTGCACTTCAAAAATAGCAATTTCTCTTAACATGAAGGTGCTTTACATGAGTTGCTTTACATGAGCTTTACCACTTGTGCACTTTTATATAAGAATGATGTACTTTGGCATTTGGGAAGGTGTTATTGGTAAATAAACAAGCCTTTGACTGAGTGCACTTCCCAGGAAATTAATCAAAGTAAAAGAAAACGGCACATTACTGGCAAAATGGCAACATCTTGAAGAATGATCAACTCCATGCTGATATATTTTTGAGGTGTCAGACTAAAGACATTTGTATAGTGAAGCAACAACAGAGTAGAAACTGTATGCAGTAAAGTGATTTTGTTGTATGCAATTTTCATTATTCAGATATAAATAAATAAAGCATAAAGAAAGTACCATACACTTAAATAAAAGCATACTGAACGCTTACACAAGGCACCAAGTGTCTCACATACACCTCTAGACCTTAATTGATATAATGTATATAAATTAAACATAGGTGAAAGACATCATTTGAGCAGAAAGCACTAATAAAAGAGACATAAAAAAACAAAGAAGAAATTATTAGTGACATTTACAAACATAAAAACCACATGATCAGGTCATAAAATATAATATTTTTTCTCAGTCAACATTACATGCGTAAATATAATAGTTCATTAATACTATCGTTCGGATAAAATGTTGTTCCCAAACAACTGTTAACACGAAAATATTATAAAAAGCAAGATGTAAGCATAGCACGCAGCTTCTGCTTATTCATCTTATTCTTTCAAAATACAGAAATGTTTATACGACGACTCATGATCACGTCCCATGCACGTGTTATGGTTTTATGACCTCGATATAAACCCTCTGGTCTACGTTAAGCCGCGTGCACAGGGTGAAAGGCTGCAAGACATTCTGGATCAAGTGCTTTTTTCTAAGCTGAGAAATAATGAGGATGGAAGTCATACTGTTAATTTAAAGCCAATTTGCAGTGATTAAAGGGATAATTACAACTAGGACTATTGTGCAGCAATAAGTTGGCAATATTCATGAATGTATGTTGATATGAATATTAAATTATAAAAATACACTAAGCATGAAAGTCAACAAGAAATAGAAGATGGAAAGAATCAGAGATTTACACTGAGAACATATGAGAGAGAGGGAGAGAGAGAGAGAGAGCGAGAGAGAGAGAAATTGAATGACAGAAAAAAGGAAGAAGAAAAATAGTGTGACACTCTGAGATCCCAGCTGCAATCTTGGCTTGTCTCTTAGGATGGATTCGCACCACAACAAATTGCAGCTCAAGTGAAAATTCAACACGCCACTGAATTAGCTTACAGGTTGCTTAATAGAGGTCAACTAGTGCTGCCCATGGCTTATCCAGTCGTTTGTTTTAGATTTTGTTTTTTTTTTCCATCCTGTCTTTCCTTCTACTGTCTACTATGTAATTACTAATAATATATCAAAGTTCTTGAAGGATACTACTGAATGTGTTTACCTCATCATTTTTGTATAATTAGCTGCCCAAAAACAATTCATTGCCTGAGTTTCCTCTGTGTGTGTGTGTGTGTGTGTGTGTGTGTGTGTGTGTGTGTGTGTGTGTGTGTGTGTGTTTTAATTCACTCATCTTGGGCTTCAGCTTGTTTTACATCCCAGCCCCACAGTTTATGCCCCAAAATGTTATGGGGAAAGGAATCCCTTAAAGGCTGATGCACTGAAACATGTTGGGGATGCATTAATTAATTTTTTACCCATAAGGCATAATCTGGGCAATTTGTGTGTGAGAACCTGTTTCTCTACAGCAACCACTTTTGTCCGGAATCTTGCAGGGGTGAGAGGCTCTTGCGATCTTGTCGCACACAATGCAAATTACGTCAACACAACGCACACAAACGACAGTCCTACAATGAAAACTTTTACTTGTACTGATTTTATTCCTCTATGTTCTCCCCATTTTCGCTTTGCCAGCTCGCACTCACTAACCTGCTCTCCCCTATCGCATGACAACCATCAACCAGAAGAGAGTGAAGGCTAACACATGATTTCTCTGAGAAACATAAAACCACTTCTTTTGAAAAGCTGAACATTTACACACATGGAGGACAGCGCTATCTACCTTCTCCCGCATACATGAGTGCACATACGGAGGGTTTCTGCAGGATTCACAAAGTCAAATTTAAGACTTTTTTTTACCTATATAAGACCAATAAGAATTACATTTAAAACCTATATCATGATATCAAAACACACAAATACCTTGTTAGCAACTGGCCTCAACCAACCCTAAATTCTTTTATTTATTTTTTTTTCCTTAAGGAGAGGAATGTGGAAGGGCAGATGGTGGTAGATTTTGCTAAAAGGATGGAAATGGCAGTGGCGAATACTTATTTTAAGAAGAAGGAGGATCATAGGGTGACCTATAAGAGTGGAGGAAGGTGCACACAGGTGGATTATGTTCTATGCAGGAGATGCAACCTGAAGGAGATTGGAGACTGTAAGGTGTTGGCAGGGGACAGTGTAGCTAGACAGCATCGGATGGTGGTCTGTAGGATGGTTTTGGAGGCGAAGAAGAAGAGAAGGAGAGTGAGGACTGAAAGAAGAATAAGATGGTGGAAACTGAAGGAGGAAGAGTGTAGTGTAAGGTTCAGGGAAGAGGTCAGACAGGGGCTCGGTGGTGGTAAAGAGGTGTTGGGTGATTGGGAAACTACTGCAGGAGTGATGAGGGAGGCAGCTAGAAAAGTACTTGGTGTGACATCTGGAAATAGAAAGGAAGACAAGGAGACGTGGTGGTGGAATGAGGAAGTGCAGGTGAGCATAAGGAGAAAGAGGTTGGCAAAACAGAAGTGGGATAGACAGAGTGATGAGAAAAGTAGGCAGGAGTACAAGGAGATGCAGCAGCAGGTAAAGAGGGATGTGGCGAAAGCCAAGGAAAAGGCATATGAGGAGCTGTATGAGAGGTTGGACACTAAGGAAGGAGAAAAGGATTTATACCGATTGGCCAGGCAGAGGGACCGAGCTGGGAAGGATGTGCTGCAAGTTAGAGCAATAAAGGATGGAAAGGGAAATGTGTTGACTAGTGAGGAGAGTGTGTTGAGAAGGTGGAGGGAGTATTTTGAGCAGCTGATGAGGAAAATCAGAGAGAGAGAAGGTTGGATGATGTGGAGTTGGTAAAGCAGGATGTAGATAGGATTAGTAAGGAGGAAGTGAGAGCAGTGATTAAGAGGATGAAGAGTGGAAAGTCGGTTGGACCAGATGACATACCTGTAGAAGCATGGAGATGTTTAGGAGAGATGGCAGTGGAGTTTTTAACCAGATTGTTTAACAAGATTCTGGAAGGGAGGATGCCTGAGGAATGGAGAAGGAGTGTACTGGTACCGATCTTTAAGCATAAGGGAGATGTGCAGACCTACAGTAACTACAGGGGAATTAAGTTGATCAGTCACACCATGAAGTTATGGGAAAGAGTAGTGGAAGCCAGGCTGAGAGAAGAGGTGACCATCTGTGAGCAACAGTATGGTTTCATGCCGAGGAAGAGCACCACAGATGCCTTATTTGCCTTGAGGATGTTGATGGAGAAGTATAGAGAAGGACAGAAGGAATTGCATTGTGTGTTTGTGGATTTAGAGAAAGCGTACGACAGGGTGCCAAGAGAGGAGCTGTGGTACTGTATGAGGAAGTCAGGTGTGTCAGAGAAGTATGTGAGGGTGGTGCAGGACATGTATGAGGACAGTGTGACAGCAGTGAAGTGTGCAGTAGGAACGACAGACTGGTTCAGTGTGAGGGTTGGACTACATCAAGGATCGGCCCTGAGCCCTTTCCTGTTTGCAGTGGTGATGGACAGGTTGACGGACGAGGTCAGACAGGAGTCTCCCTGGACTATGATGTTTGTGGATGATATTGTGATTTGTGGTGAGAGTAGTGAGCAGGTTGAGAAGAGCCTGGAGAGGTGGAGATATGCGCTGGAGAGAAGGGGAATGAAAGTCAGTAGGAGTAAGACAGAGTACATGTGTGTGAATGAGAGGGAGGGCAGTGGAGTGGTGCGGTTGCAGGGGAAAGAGGTGGAGAAGGTGGAGGAGTTCAGGTACCTGGGGTCAACAGTGCAAAGTAATGGAGAGTGTGTTAGAGAAGTAAAGAAAAGGGTGCAGGCAGGGTGGAGTGGGTGGAGAAAAGTGACAGGAGTGATTTGTGATAGTAGAGTATCTGCAAGAATGAAAGGGAAAGTTTATAGGACTGTGGTGAGACCTGCGATGTTGTATGGATTAGAGACAGTGGCATTGAGTAGAAGACAGGAGGTGGAGCTGGAGGTAGCAGAGCTGAAGATGTTAAGGTTTTCGTTGGGAGTGACGAGGATGGACAAGATTAGAAATGAGTTTATTAGAGGGCCAGCGCATGTAGGATGTTTTGGTGACAAGGTGAGGGAGGCGAGATTGAGATGGTTTGGGCATGTGCAGAGGAGGGACATGAATTATATTGGTAGAAGAATGCTGAGGATGGAGCCACCAGGTAGGAGGAAAAGAGGAAGGCCAAGGAGGAGGTTCATGGATGTGGTGAGGGAAGACATGCAGGTAGTTGGTGTGAAAGAGGCAGATGTAGAGGACAGGGTGGTATGGAGACGGATGATCCGCTGTGGCGACCCCTAATGTGAGCAGCCGAAAGAAGAAGAAGAAGATATTTGGACTAACAAAAGAAAGGACTACACCACCATGGAAACTAAAACAAAAACAAAAAGTGCTGCATTAGAATTTCAAAGAGAATCAGAAGTACCGTTACATGGACATTACGTGGATTATTAAATTTTAGAAGTTTTTTAATGCTGTTTTTTCAGACCCTGCAGAAACCCTGATATGCCAATGAGTGGCGAGTGTTGCTGTGATTGACAGGGAAATAAAAAAACATGCATTCAAACCCACAATAAAATAATAACAGGGTGACATATTTCGTTAACAGCCTAACAGTTCATGTTAGTTAAGCACTAACAAATCAATATCGCTAGTTTCCCTTTTTCAAGCTATACCTTTAAAATTTTCACCCTGTCTTCTAAATAACTTACAAAACAGTCAATGAAATCTACAGGCTAGGATAATGTAGCATGCAGGTTTGTAAATTGAAAAGAACTATATTACCCATATTAATTCAAACTTTTATTTCCAGCATTTTATTCACTGTAAAACACTCTGTAGTGGCGTTAACATTATAATAAAGAGCACTGCTACGATGATTACAAAGTTTGTTAATCCAATGGCATATTCAAGCACCCAGCCCACAAATATCAAAGTGATCACTGCTTTTTAAACTCTGCAGCAGTAATGAATTAAAATTTTACCCAACACCAGAGGCAGCATGGGGCACCGTGAGATATAATGTACCGACATTCTCATTCATTTGCCTTGTGTTTAATATTTCTGTTCATTATTTTTCGGTCTGTTTCGAAAGTCTGTGCAATAAGCCTGCAATGAAAAACATTACACCACATTAAATATGCCCCTCCCTCCATTTTTCTCCTAGCACTCAACCAAATATCTGTTCATTAACTCGTATGAGCACAGAGGTAATAAAAATTTGCTAAAACTTTTCTTTGCACATTCTCAGACAATGATGCCCTACTGAATACAGCACTGTGGATAAACATTCAGTTACATTTGTGCATTGCTTGATTATATAACATTTTATAACCCTGTGATAGCGTTGTGATAGATCTCTGGTTTATATGCAGGCTACCAGGGTGCAGTCCTCAAATCAGATGTACATTAATCTTCCTACAACAGCAAATCAGATGTACATTAATCTCTCTATAACAGCAAATCAGATGTGCATTAATCTCCCTACAACAGCCTCTCAGACAATAGTTTCAGCTGTAACAAATAAGGGTACAATAACGTTTTAATTTTATTCTAAGTGCACAGGGATTTGTATGGTAGATGATCCATATACTCTATAGCTAATAAAACTATGTTTTCTAACATTTATGGAACGAGTCTCCAGAGGGACACAGGAAAGACTTTAGGACAGGGAAGCGGTTCTGTGTCTCAGTTACTGTACATCACTGATCGATTGAGACAGCTGTTCTAACAAGTGAACTATATTGCCTCATAGACGTTCCTCAACAGCTTTAAAGTGTAGTGTATCATTAATGAATGCATTTAAAAGCTTCAATCATCGACAAATAGCATATCAAAACAGAACAGCAAATTTGGACTGAGCCAAAAAGTAATTATATAGAAAAAAAACTCACTTCTGCATGGTTAACTAACATGGGTAGTTATTATTTATATAATTATGTTAAGAAGGCATAAGCTTCTCGAAGACACCATATCACGTAACTGCAAAATCGGACAATTTATTTAACCTAGAGGTGAAGTGAGTCGGTGTGCATTGAAAAATTCCTTTCATTTTCCTTTTGCCTCATTGACAAATGTTTGACACATCTGGAAAAGGCTGGGTGCACAGTGATAGTCATGTTTTTTACTTTTCTAGTGCTTTAAACACCATCCAACCTGTGCTTCTGAGGGATAAGCTGGTGTAACGCTGGTGTACACTGGAGTGGACCATCATCTATTTACATGGATTCTGGATTACCTCACAAACCAACCACAGTATATGAGGACTCTTGACTGAGAGTCTGACATGGTTGTCTGCAACCCCGGAGTCCTGGCTCAGTTTCTTTTCGGTGCCTACACTGCAGACTTTATGTTCAACTCACAAACATGCTACACTATCCCCAATGAACATTCCGGGAAATTACATTTAGAGAGAAGACTCTTATAGAGTAGACTCTCTTTAGAGAGTAGACTCTTATAAACACCTGGGTTTATCTGAACAGCAAACTGGACTGAACAAACAACACAGATGCAATTTACAAGAAAGGACAGAGTAGACTCTTTCTTTTGGAGTGCAGGGAGCACTACTGAAGACCTTTTTTGACTCTGTGGTGGCCTCAGCCATCTTCTAGAGAGTGGTCTGCTGGTGCATCAGCATCTCTACTGCAGACAGGAAGAGACTGGACAAGCTGATCAAGATGCTCAGTCCTGGGGATTCCCCTAGACACTGTACACGAGGTGGGAGAAAGGAGGGTGGCAGCTAAGCTATCATCATTGCTGGAGAACGACCCTCACCCCTGTATGAAACAGTTTTAGGTCTGAGCAGCTCCTTTAGTGTCTAAAGGAGCGATACCGAAGGTCTTTTCTTCCTGCTGCTATTAGACTGTACAATCAGAGACGATTCCAGTAAACCAGTCACCATAATGCACACTGTTACTGTTTTTTTTTTTTAAACTGGGCTATATTACCTAGTGCAATTAGTTTGAAAGTGTAGCTACTATATTTTTTGTTTCTTTTCTTTTGTATTTATACACTGAACTGTATATTTTATACTATGTCTCTGCTTTATATTTGCACATTTTCCTTTGCTGCTGTAACATAGACTTTTCCCATAAAAATATATCTTATTTAATAAACAACAGTATCTGCAACACTTAACCGTTTCCTGCAAAAAACATTACTAGATACATACTGTTACTTAAAACGGGTTTAATTTGAAAACATATTTTTTGATGAGACAATCAAAAATGGAGAATTACACAATTTGTTTTAGACAACCAAGTGCAGGCCAATAAATATTAAAATAACATAGGATTAAAGTTTGAGAGTTCCTAATTTAGCAGGCCAAAGCGTTTCCCTCTAGCTTCATTTCCTTCATTCATTTCGTTGAACCGACTACTGTGGCGGAAAATAATTTCTTTCACCTATTGTGAAAGTAGAAGAAGAATCTACCCCATGTGCTCATGCCATTTTTATGTCAGAGTGGAAAGGGAAAACATGGTGGTAAGCCGCTAATTTTATTCATAGCCTTGTACCCTCTAATTGTTTCTATAACTCAAAGGAGATGTGCTGAAGGAGGGATTTCGAATAGAAAATATATTCAATTGTATCTGCTGATGTAGAATTAAATGATCAATAGAAGTGGCCTCCGTGAAATACAGCAACTGTTGTGAGTCTTTAAAGGAACATTTCATCGCCATGTAGTTACACATTCGCAGCACAGCACATACACTATAAACATTTACAGCTTGACCAGAAACTCACCTGACATTTAAAAAAAACAAAGCATTAGATCTCTGGATGAATTTGTGTGTAATGATGATGAAGATGATGAAGCAAGCAAGCAAATAAATAAATAAATAAATAAAATATATAAATAAATATTGTGGCTCTTTTGGTAGATTTGTTAATGATGAACAATAGATGTTATGAGTATCAAGTATTAATAATATAATGATTTACAAAACAAACAAAATTTACTACTTATTTTTTATCATTTTTAACACATTTTTTGTTTTGTTTTGATTTTTCTTCCCTTTTCGTTTGCTTTTTTCTAGCGCTCCCAGTTCCACTTCCACTTTCCGTCATCATTTAATAAAATTTATTACCGTATCACATTCTTTTGACCCAGTTTGCTGCTTTGTGTGATTTATGAACCTCTTAAATGTATAATACAAAAAAAAAGCCACAGAAAGAAGTAAAATTCCAAATGCCAAATCCTTGTTCTTTTTTTGTTATCTTTCTGGTTTCTATATATAAAAAGTCCCCAGAAACCAGGAAACCTACACAAACATGGCAAGAATATGTGAAAGGCTTCACAGAGCTTCAAGCTCAGAATCAATCCAATCTTTGAGCTGTAAGACACGGCCATGCCACCTTAGTGTATATTTGAATATGTCAATTCACCAAAAGATATAAAAATTTTTTTAGACAGGTTGGCACGGTATACCAGCTGAAATGACTATGTTGCTATTCAATAACTATATTTACTACTGTACAATACTGCAATATTAAAATTAGACAGTTGTGTCCTTTGTCCAGATTGTTATTGTTATCTTGTTTTATCAAATGATGTGAATACCAGGCAGGACTGTGCCAATCTAAATTAACATTCATATATTAATTTATAGTACAACCTGTGGATCTTTTGCATATGTGAGTCACTTTTTCCCCCCCATAATTTACTAGAATTTCTGTAGTGCATCTCAAAGCTAGTTTGAAATCCTTCTACATGTCAGAAATTTCACAGGAGCTACAGTATCTTATTCAGAAAGGGCTAATGTGGGTGCAGGATTTTAATTCCTATTAAGCAGGAGCTAAACCTGATTCCACCTGTTTAATCAACTGGTCCTGGCTTCCAACACACTATCAGACGTGATTGCTATTTAGTTGAAATGAAAACCTGCACCACACCTGACCTTTCCCAATAAGATTGCACCCCTAGAGAGAAGTATTAAAAATTCTAAATGGATTCCTTTTTTCTGCCACTTCTCTATCCCTGGTCACAAATGCAAACTCTGATATATTCTCTCCACTATGTTCTGGGTCAGCTCTGGGGTTTCATTGCAATGGGATATGCATCAAATAGAAAGGGGGTCAAACCACCATGACTGTGGCCCAGACATTTGCAGTACAGCACTACAGAGATCTAGTTGATAATTCAGAGAATATAGAAGTTGTCTTTGGTTCTGGTAGTGGAACATGGGATTAAAAGAAAAAGGATTGAATTTTGAGATTAGACTTAATTCTGATGAGCTCTTTGAGTCTAGTCCAGATGGCAGAGAGTTACAAGCTATGAGATTAGTTCAGAGGGCAGCACCTTCCTTAAACCACTAAACCTGAGCAATTAGTCTATGTTGTACAGCAGATCTTTTCAACCAAGCACCACATGTCCCTGAAAGAACCACATTAGTTGAAAAGCAACCATGAGAATGTGGAACTGACCAAATGTTTAATTCAAATCAATACTACTCTTTTTGAATATTACTTCTTATAATTATAATTGGCACAATGCAGTTTTACAGGAAAGTCATAGTTTGTAGGATCCTTGAGGATGTACAAGGATGAGGAGCTGTAGTCAGGTTGATCAATAGAAAGCATTAATGCTTTACATTAGTCATATTATCTATGTCATATTACACATTAGTTAAATGTCAACCAACCATGTGTTTCAGCAAGAATACATCAGTAGCAAACTTTGAGACAAAAAAATACAATATTTCAAACTTGAAATAGTCTTTTACTATTAGAAGATATTTGATATATTGCAGATTTTTATCCTCATTTAGATCTGTTTTTATTAGTAGAAATATGCACATTCACCTGCCAATACAGTGAGGATAAAAAAAAGCTTGATTTTTAATAACATCTAAAAACAAGATTAATCTTGATGCAGCTTTACTAAAGTAACTAAAGGCAGAAGGAACTGGTTCCATACAAACAGCTCCAGAAGAGAGAAGAAAGCACTGACTTATGCATTGTGCATATTGCTAAGGAAATGTTTTTCAATAGGCAAATAAGCATCTTTAAACTATGCCATAAAAATTACATTCCAAAACTTGAGTGGAGGGCTGTGTCCAGACACATTCAGAGGTGGATCATCAACCAGGAATAAGTGGAACTTGAGAACTATGAAAGTAGCTGAGCAATGGCAAAAAAAAAAAAGGTGCATTATGAGAGACAAATATTTAAGTGAGCGAAATAACTAGATAAAGAAAACACAACTTACACATACAAAACTTCAACTATTGGCGGTTTAATAAAGCTTTGTAAATGTTAAGTATCGATAAGCAAAAGCTATGATTTCTCATTGACTTCCAACCGTATCTACTGAATGGTGGCTTGTGATCTCCTGCTCAGCAGCACAAAATCAGAAAGAACAAATCTGAGAAAAACACCACAGGGTTGCCCTTTAGCAAAGATATATGGAAAAGAAAACCTGTATGGCTCAATATAAAAACCTGAATGTATTGAGTTTTCCGTGCTTTTCATGAAATGCTGGCCTGATCATTAATCAAAAATCAATCGTGCTCAAATCATTTTGTACAACAGCCAGAGATGGAGAAATACTGTTATCTGCATGCATAACAAGGAATCTACAAGCTGTTATACTGCAGACTACACCCTGTCTGAGATTAAGGTGGGGAAATGTGCTGATATTTCTCAAGAAGAAAAAAGTGAAAGCCTGGTTCTGGTTTACACTTACAGAGTTGTGAAGAAATTGTTGTCACATTTAGGGAAGCTCAGACTCTATTCCAGGTGTTGTGGTGCACGAAATCCCTGTGCAATTACAGCCACAAAACTATGAAGACAGTTTGTAATGCTCTTTCTACAGTTGTAAACCTAAGGGGCAAAGTCTTGGGTCTATTAACAAACCTGCTTGGACATGATTCACTAGGAAGACCATCACCTTCCTAAAAAATAAATAAATAAATAAATAAATAAATAAATAAATAAATAAATAAATAATTGCTTGCAAAAATCAGCACTTATACAAAAGTACTGGACAGTTTAAGGGGAAGAATTTGGACGAGAACCCAAATGGTGTATGTGTGTGAGTGTGTATATATTAAAATTGTATATATATATATATATATATATATATATATATATATATAGAGAGGACCAAATATCCCATTCATAATAAAATAGGCTATTCATCATAAATGTACCTGCTACATTTTCCTAAAATATAATAAACATTTACATTTAATCAGGCCCACACTCCATTCTTTGACAGAACAGCTAAAGCGTAAACATGTTAGTGCAGATAACACGCATGCATATACCTACTCTCTCTCTCTCTCTCTCTCTCTCTCTCTCTCTCTCTAAAACTGTATTCTACAACTAATCCAGTTTGAGACATAGTGGACCCATATCCAATTCTATGGCTGTGTTGGAAAAAGAATAAAATAAATTGTACAGCTACCCCTAGACAAGCCAGGTTTATAAATCAAATAATTAATACCATTAATTATAAAAGATATTTAATACCATTTATCCACTTTTACATACTGCAAAAGGATGTAGAGACAGATCACAGCAATAATCCATAGGCAAGTAGAGTTAACTAGCAACTAGCATGCTATTTGGAATCAATTGTTCATTACATAATCAGTCCATTATAAGCACATAGACAAACACAATACATTCCACAAGACTGTAAAGAAATGTGGTCTCACATACAAAATAGCTGGTATTTGATAGAAAGTCTGGTATCTGTAGTCACTAAATATCAAATTACTGGAAATGGTTATTTGACCAATAAAAAAAAAAGAAGCATTAATGAATATACTAATGTATTTGATTTCTGTTTGACTGTTTCAAGCAAAAACATATTCAATACCTTGTAAAAGCTTCTACTGCATAATGGCATTAACCTGTAGTCAATCCAATGCTCCAACAAGCTTGCTTTCCACTGTTTAAAGGTTTTACCACTACAGACTGATGCACAAAATACAGAGAGATTTGAACAAAAAAGTTTGAAAAACTAAAAGATTTGACACAACTGAAGGTTGTGACCAAAAAAAAGTACAAAAGATATCAGACAGCCTGGGCATAGAATCTGAAGTTGACACCATGGTGAAAATGATGTCTTAGACATGCTCAACTCCTGAAGTAACTCGTGGTTTTCTGGTCTGCTCTACATTGAGACACAAATACGGAAGTACAAAATGCTTTGTTATCAAATAAACTTTCTTTCGGCTTCTCCCGTTAGGGGTCGCCACAGCGGATCCTCCGCATGTTTGATTTGGCACGTTTTTACGCTGGATGCCCTTCCTAACGCAACCCTCCCCATTTATCCGGGCTTGGGACCGGCACTGAAAGTGGCTGGGGTTGGTTCCCTGACTGGGGATCGAACCCGGGCCGCAGCGGTGAGAGCGCCGCATCCTAGACCACCAGGGAAAATGTTTTGTTTTGTTATCAAATATTAGATCAAATATTCTTATAATCCAAATACACAATTCTATTGTATTAGGCTTAAAATTCTGTTTTCTAAATATTTACTAGTATTCAGGACCAATGTTTTATATTATACTGGCATAAGTTTGCTCTCCAAAAGCAGGTATTGATTATTTCAAGAATACAACAGTAATGTAAAGGTTTTTACATATTTTTTAGATTAATTTTGGAATCATTTTTTCCTTCTACTTTAGAATCTCCTTATAAATATAAATGAAAATTTCTATGAAATTATTTTCTAACCAAGCCAATGTTTGAGACATTTGTAAAGTTTTATCATACATTAACTAATAGACTTTTTTCAATTAAAAATAGGATTGGTCTGGGATTTTTCCTGCAGAGACAGGAACATTTGAAAGCCAAAGTCTGCAGAAGAACTTTTCAGGAACATGGTCTAAAACTAATCCTGCTGCTCATCCAACATAAAACCAAATTATAATTCCCTTATCTGCTCATAAAAATTGTGTGTGTGTTTCTGTGTTCATCCACAATTCCTCAGTTCTCAGAGAGAAGAGAGTTCTCGGTTCCACGAGCTATCTGAGGGTTAACCTGAAAGAAGATTTTGATCGTTTTTTTTATTCCCCTCTAGCATGTGCTGAGACTCACAAGAGCAAGCATAATGCACAACAGGCAGGAAAGTGCGATTTTCTTTTCATATTCTGAAGCACCATCTGCCTTTACAGATGGTAACTTGCAGTGTAAGCTTAGAGCAAAATAAATTACAAGAAATGAATGATATTTCTCGTAAGAAATATGACAGAATTTACTGCGGAAAAAAACTCTTTAGAATAAACCCAGACAGCAGATACATGTGGTTGTTTTAGGCACGTGGAACTGGTGACTTCAAGAAGCAAGGTGCATGGCCTTGCTCGCAATGAACCCCCACAGCTTTGTGTCATTGGTTAAAAAAAAAAAAAAAAAAAGCTTGAGAAGCTCTAGCTCGATGAAGTGGCCATATTTTTATTTTCTTTTAAGTAAGTTGTTCAGATAACTTGCACACAGAAAATAACAAAGACAGGAAGCACTTCCTCTCTGCAAAGAAAATTTTGATAATACAGCAGGGTCATGCTGAAGCTTTTAGTGGCTGATCAAAAATGCCAGATAAGAAGAGTATGCAATTTTTCATTTATAAATAGACAACACTGCAAGCTGTTTATCCCTTTATATGTAAGTTTGATGTTATGGAGCATATAAAGTTATGGAACAAAAGAAGTTACAGTACAGCTTACATTGCAGCTATTAACAGTCTCTCATTCCATTACCAGGCTCATGAAACCACCAGCGCCCTTGCACATCTCACAACCTACTCTGTCCTGAAGACTTTCTCAAATTACAAAGCACCGATACTGGACACTCACTCCATGTTATGTTAAACAAACACATATGGCATCATGATAAACAGTCCTAGGTTGGTTAAAAATTATGGCATTATAGACACACCTATGTAGAGAGACTTAAAACTTACCACTTCTAAGTGGTTACACCAGGGTTAATGGCCTTACACAAGGACCCAGCAGTTACCAATGACTGCCACAGGTATTGTTAGCCAACAGGGTACCAGTGGAAATTGGGCTACTGTTGGCTGAAGGAGGAGAAGGAGAGGAGGAAGACGTCTACAAAGATGGCAGGAAAAGGAGACGTGTAGGAGAGTGGAGGTTCGGGTTGGTACTTTAAATGTTGGTGCTATGACTGGTAAAGGGAGAATGGTAGCTGATATGATGGAGAGGAGAAAGGTAAATATGTTGTGTGTTCAGGAGACCAAGTGAAAAGGGGGTAAGGCCAGGAACATTGGAGGTGGGTTTAAACTGTTCTTTCATGGTGTGGATGGAAAAATAAATGGTGTAGGGGTGATTCTGAAGGAAGAGTACAGTAAGTGTGTAGTGGAGGTGAAGAGAGTTTCTGATAGGGTGATGAACGTGAAGCTGGAAGTTGAAGGGGTGATGATAAATGTCATCAGTGCTTATGCTCCACAAGTCGGTTGTAAGATGGAGGAGAAGGAAAATTTTTGGAGTGAGCTAGATGATTGGTGATTGGGGCAGATTTTTATGGGCAGGTAGGTAAAGGGAACATAGGTGATGAGTAGGTGGTAGGTATCGCCTTAAGGAGAGGACTGTGGAAGGGCAGATGGTGGTAGATTTTGCCAAAAGGATGGAAATAGCAGTGGTGAACACTTATTTTAAGAAGAAGGAAGAGCATAGGGTGACATATAAGAGTCGAGGAAGGTGCACACAGGTGGACTATGTTCTATGTAGGAGATGCAACCTGAAGGAGATTGGAGACTGTAAGGTGTTGGCGGGGGACATTGTAGCTAGACAGCATCGGATGGTGGTCTGTAGGATGGTTTTGGAGGTGAAGAAAAAGAGGAGGAGAGTGAAGATTGAAAGAAGAATAAGATGTTGGAAACTAAAGGAGGAAGACTGTAGTGTGAGATTCAGGGAAGAGGTCAGACAGGGGCTCGGTGGTGCTGAAGAGGTACTGGTTGATTGGGCAACTACAGCAGAAGGGTACTTGGGAGACAAGGGAGACAGCTAGAAAGGTACTTGGTTTGACTTCTGGAAATAGAAAGGAAGACAATGACATGGTGGTGAAATGAGAAAGTGCAGGAGAGCATAAGAAGAAAGAGGTTGGCAAAACAGAATCAACAGAGTGATGAGAAAAGTAGGCAGGAGTACGTGGAGATGAGGCAGCAAGTAGGGGATGTGGCGAAAGCCAAGGAACAGGCATATGAGGAGCTGTTTGTGAAGTTGGACACTACGTAAGGACAAAAGGATTTATACCGATTGGCCAGGCAGAGGGACTGAGCTGGGAAGGATGTGCTGCAAGTTAGAGCAATAAATGATGGAGATGGAAATGTGTTGACTAGTGAGGAGAGTGTTGAGAAGATGGAGGGAGTATTTTGAGCAGTTGATGAACAAGGAAAATGAGAGAGAGAGAATGTTGGATGGTGTGGAGATGGTGGAGCAGGAAGTGGAAAGGATTAGTAAGAAGAAACTAAGTGCAGCGATTAAAAGGATGAAGAGTGGAAAGTCTGTTGGACCAGATGACATCCAGGTAGAAGCATAGAGATGTTTAGGAGAGATGGCGGTGAAGTTGTTATCCAGGTTGTTCAACAAGATTTTGGAAGGTGAGAGGATGCCTGAGGAATGGAGCAGGAGTGTGCTGGTACCCATCTTTGAGAATAAGGGAAATCTGCAGACCTGCAGTAATTACAGGGGAATTAAGCTGATCAGTCACACCATGAAGTTATGGGAAAGAGTAGTAGAACCCAGGCTGAGAGAAGAGGTGACCATCTGTGAGCCACAGCATGGTTTCATGCTGAAGAAGAGCACCACAGATGCATTATTTGCTTTAAAAAAGTTGATGGAAAAGTATAGAGAAGGTCAGAAGGAGTTGCATTGTGTGTTTGTGGATTTAGAGAAAACTTATGACAGGGAGCCAAGAGAGGAGTTGTGGTATTGTATGAGGAAGTCAGGTGTGTCAGAGAATTATGTAAGGGTGGTGCAGGGCATGTATGAGGACAGTGTTACAGCAGTGAAGTGTGCAGTAGGAACGACAGACTGGTTCAAGGTGGAGGTTGGGCTGCATCAAGAATCAGCTCTGAGCCCTTTCCTGTTTGCAGTGGTGATGGACAGGTTGACGGACGAGGTCAGACAGGAGTCTCCCTGGACTATGATATTTGTGGATGATATTATGATTTGTGGTGAGAGTAGGGAGCAGAGAGGTGAAGAGGTGAAGAGCCTGGAGAGGTGGAGGTATGCGCTGGAGAGAAGGGGAATGAAAGTCAGTAGGAGTAAGACAGAGTACATGTGTGTGAATGAGAGGGAGGGCAGTGGAGTGGTGCGGTTGCAGGGAGAAGAGATGGAGAAGTTTAGGTAACTGGGGTCAACAGTGCAAAGTAATGAAGAGTGTGTTAGAGAAGTGAAGAAAAGAGTGCAGGCAGGGTGGAGTGGACGGAGAAGAGTGGCAGGAGTCATTTGTGATAGAAGGGTATCTGCGAGAGTGAAAGGGAAAGTTTATAGGACTGTGGTGAGACCTGCGATGTTGTATGGTTTAGAGACAGTGGAATTTAATAAAAGACAGGTTTTCGTTGGGAGTGACGAGGACGGACAGGATTAGAAATGAGTTTATTAGATGGACAGCGCATGTAGGACGTTTTGGAGACAAGATGACGGAGGCGAGATTGAGATGGTTTGGACATGTGCAGCGGAGGGACATGGGGTATATCAGTAGGAGAATGCTGAGGATGGAGCCGCCAGGAAGGAGGAAAAGAGGAAGGCTAAGGAGGAGGTTTATAGATGTGGTGAGGGAAGACATGCAGGTAGTTGGATTAAAAAAGGCAGATGTAGAGGACAGAGTAGTATGGAGACCCCTAATGAGAGCAGCCGAAAGAAGAAGAACTATCTTGCCACAGTCATGCTGTCAATTAAGATAGTTAATCAGCTCCTTCTAATCCAATGTCTTTCTTGTTCAAATTTAAGAATTGACATATTTATTAAAATTTCATCATTAACCATATACGCTGAACAATTCTTAAATATCATTCATTTAGATAAGAAAGATAATTAGGAACAACTGTCCCACTCTGTACGCAACTATATGTTACGATGGTTACAGTTGTTTATAGATAAAGCATTAATATAGCACTGTGAATAGAGACAGACAGACAGAAAGACAGACAGACAGACAGACAGACAGACAGACAGACAGACAGACAGACAGACAGACAGACAGACAGACAGGAAAAATAGAGCACAACATTTGGACTCTTTCCCAAGAGCTACCCAAATGGTGGAAGGTTGTTACAGTTGAGAAGTCTTGGCCTTTAAGTCCTGGGCCACTTCATGCTTGAGATATGTTCTCATCAAGGTTAAGTTGTAGCTGTTTTCTGGCAGCTAGGTTCAGAGGAGTTTAATGCAGCTATTTCACTTTCCAGATGAAAGTGGTATGTGTGGGCTGGCACTGCCCACCATCACTTATTTGCTGAGGAGGGAAAGTGAAATTTGCAGAAGAAACCCTGGCTTGCTGCTATGACTCAAAATATTAAATATTATTTGACTTTAAATATTATGGAAAGCCAATTTTTTCTAGAAATACTGTCCTTAATATCACATATGTATTTAATAAGAAGAAATGGTTTCAGCTCTTATAGGTAGAATATCTGAAACATACTTGGATGTGCATAAAGAACACAGTAATGTTCATAGTGTGATTATGTGTCTATAATCATTTATAATTTGCCAACTTCGCCAAAACCTACAATCCAGATCATAACCTGCCTTTAAGTAACATCACCAGTCAATGGTTTTGTAATTTACATCTAAACAGAGGTCCTTTCCGTAGTTTTTGGGTGTCCCTAACATCTGATACATGGCAGCCCTTTACTGAGGATGTGACCTATAAACTCTCTGCAGAATACATCAACGAGTCCACGCTGCACAGTCCATCACTTACTGCGGCTCTCAAAAACCAAGTGTGCATACTCGACTCTCATATCAGTCCCCTCAATCTGTGATGAGCTCAACCTTAACAACCAGTTTAGATGTCTGAGATTATTGCAATTCCAGGCCCCCAGCTGATCACTGGGATAATCTTGAAAGCTGAGCCTGTGTCTCTGGATGCTCCTTGAACTCCTAGAATTTGGCTTTCCCAGCCCCTAGGCCAGGGGTGGCCAACCTGCGGCTCGCGAGCCGCATGCGGCTCTTTGGCTGGTTTCATGCGACTCTTACGTTCATATCGAAGTTTGTGTTTGTTTGTTTTTTAATGTGCGTGTTCGCTTCGTTTGAGTTCAATGCGGTATTTTTAAGACTTAAATGAGCTTGCCCCTACTGGGAAACTTTGCGGTATATCAGACCTGGGCAAACAGACCTGGGCGTGAGGCCAATCATAAATTACAGGGATGCACCGAAAATTTTCGGCCGAAATACCTAAATCACCAAAACAGCACGGCAGAAACACAATTGTAATGACGCAATAAAAAAGCGCAGCCAGCACATGGTTATCTGGATAAGAGCCAACATGTCTGTGGTGTGCGGATAGCGATTTGCAAAACATGCAATGCTGAAATTTCAAGAGGGGGTGTATCTGCAAAGAGTTTCTCCAAGTCGGGTTTAATTTATCACCTGAAATCCAAACATCCCGATTGCCATTCTAAATATGAGAAGAACGCGGCGCAGAAAAGTAAAGTCAATCCGAGCATGCACACTCCGTCTGTAGAGGACGTTTTTGAAAAGGCAGGAAAGTTTTCCAGTGATGGTGCCAAGGTAAAAGGCATAACACAAAAAATTATGGATTTCATTGCCTTTTGAATTGAATTTTCATTTCGGTGCATCCCTAAAATATTATCGTTGCTGTGGCCCTCTGACACAATTCAGGTTTCTCATGTGGCCCCTTGTAAAAATTAATTGCCCACCCCTGCGGTATATTCATCTCACGCACATGCGCATTTGACGAAAATACCGTATTGAACTCAAGCGAAGTGAACACGCACATAAAAAAAACCCCACAAACAAAGTCTGTGTTTTCTATCCTGAAACACGTGAAATCAAAGCATCGATCTGTTCTGACTGACACCCATGTGAAAGAATTGCTTCGAGTGGCAACGAACGAGCGAGATTTGAAGGGGATTGTTCAAGGCAAGGAATGCCAAAAGTCCCACTAAGTAACATTCATAGTAAAAGAAAAACGCTATTGTAAATTATTATATTTTTGTTTTTGGACTTGGTTAAACTAAGAGTTTGTGTGTGTGAGGCAGTGTAGTGTTCATTGTTGAAAATGACTGTCCTGTGGTCTTAGAACTGTAGGAGTCAATTTCTGTCATTATGTAGGTGTGTGACATTTACAATAAATCTGGCTGAGCAGAGGGGTGTGTGTGTGTGTGTGTGTGTGTGTAAGAGGAAGGGATGGGTGATGTTCATGTGTGCCCATGTGTATGATGTGGCTCTTTGCGGTAACACAGTAAAAAATGTGGCTCTCGGTCTCTGACTGGTTGGCCACCCCTGCCCTAGGCGTTCACATAAATGACTACAATGATCTAAATTATTTAAAAAAATGTTACAATCAAGCTATAGATTATTTTGCAGCTCTTATTACTTAAAATGTATGAATTAAAATAAAAGGCCCTCAGACACAGAGGGCTTATAATTAATAAACAAAAAGAATTTAAATAAATAAATCTTTTTTTTGCATGCAGTCATATTTACTGCTCTCCATAATTAGTGACAGGCTTCATTATAGTGACTCTAAATGGAGTCACAAAAATAATATAAGAGCAGCAATTAATGTAAAACCGGTGTTTCACAATTTTACCAAGGATTTGACTTTTTTGGTTTTGTGAAGGGTGCAAATAATTCCAGAAACGATATAATAAAGTATAATGGCTCTAAAAGGAAAAACAGGGAAGCCTTTTCCCACCATAAGTAGATTGCAAGCTTGAAGTTTGAATAATGCCAATAATGGGCACGATGGTCAATCAGTGAGTGTCTGTGAGCTCGGCTATAAAGAAGAGGGCAGATGGCACTTTTAGTGCATTACGCAGCATAAACAGCATTTCAATAAGCTCAGGGGAAATGTGTTCAACTCTTTGTTTGGTAGCTCATGTAATAAGATAGCTGGCTGTGAGGTAGGATTTGTGTGGTAGTTCCAAAAATTTATAAATAAATAAATGTGGGAAACAAAAAAATAAAATTAAAAATAAATAAATTCTTCGAATGCACTGTATAGTGTCTTATCTGTAACGATTAATGTTCCCTGCTCAGCTTTGAATGATACACTAATTACTTAATTGTTTTCCCTTGGGAAGTGCTCACCGTTCACTTTGGAAAGGGGAGCGCACGGCTCAGAAAATACAGAGCCTCTGATGGTGAAGCAGCTGCTCCGTGTCCTATGTTTTATTAATCATTCACATCTCCCCTCATTAGGTGGTGAGGACGCTACATTTTGCAGGCGCCGCTGGGATGCAGTGTGAGTCCGCTTCCAGTGCCATTCGGCCAACTACTTTGCCCAGGTGACCGGTGAAGTGAACTGTCCGTGTTCTATCACTTTGCACACATCAAGAGACTGAGTAACTAATGGATCACGTAGAGGATTTGAAGCTTGTGGTGATAGGAGCAGTATATGTTATACTGTACTGTAGTATATGTATAAATTTGATTGAACTTTGCGCCTTCCTATGGATCGAGTGTGAAAATGCCAGTAGCAAAAGGTGGTCATTTCTTGCTTCTGTAATTGTGAGACATGTAGAGAAAAGGGAATTAGGGGAATTGGAAGATGCTGGCATGTCTGAGCTCTTGTGTTTAAAAGACAAAATCTGTGAAATTCAGAAGATTAATGGAAACAGTGTTTCAGGACACATAGCACAGACCACAAAGAGAGTGAATATAAATCCAGTAGCAGAAACTGAAAGAAATTGACAATCTACAATTAGCTTTGCAGAATTTTATAAAGCAAAATTTCTTAGAGGGAAAACAAAATCTATTTTTGAGAGTGCACTATGAAGAAAGAGGTGCAACTGAACTGTACAAACAGCTTACCTCTGAGGCACAAAGTAGTAAAGAGACCCCACAAAGTTTCCTCGTTCTGTGTCTTGAATGCAGCAAAAGATCCTATTTGCATCTCAGGAAGTAGAATTCAGCTTTAAGTATGACCCCATTCTAGTCCAGAGCATGTTTCTTCGACTGTCCTCACTGGCCTGCAAAACGATAGCATCAAAAGCGATCTGCAACCTTAATATACATCGGTACAAGTGGAATGTAGAGTGCAGTCATACAGACCAAAGGAAGAGACATTTGAGCCTGACATTCACACACAGTGGACAGAAGGATTGGAGTTCTGCAAGATCATTGTGACCCTGCGACCGTATACTTCTCCACATATAATTGTCAGTGTACAGAATCCAACAGACCATGACTTAATGTTAACAGGCAAGACAGTCATCGGCACAGTTCAAAAGGTACAGGCTGTATTTCGAGCCGCAGTTCTGGAGTCACCTGGTTTAACCCCTGTAGGAATTAATACAGTAGAAACTTATATCAGCCATGCCTGTGACGTTACATTTACATTAGCGGCATTTAGCAAACACCCTTGTCTAGAGCAATGTACAAAAGTGCTTTGAGTCCCTAGCAATGTATAGCACAATCACTAGCCAACAGAGAGTTGCAGTAGTCCAGTCTCGAAATGACCAGAGACTTAACAAGCCCCTGGGCAGCCTGTGTGGATAGAAATGGTTGAATCCTTAGGATGTTGTAGAGAAGAAATCGACAAGGATGAGCAACATTAGGAACATATGAGGAGAAGGACAGATGATTGTCCATGGTCACCCCAAGGTTGCGAGTAGTGGCTGAAGGGGAGAACAGAGAGTCATGAGTTATTCGGAGATCTTGACCTGGAGATGAATCACCTAGGATGACCACTTAGCATGAATTAGTCCCTAAACCTCTCTACCAAGAGATAAAAGATTATTTGCATAATCTTATCGCACAAGGATGGGTGCAGAAATCAAATGCGTCATATGCATCCCCAGTAGTATGCGTTCAGAAAAAAGATGGTAGTTTAAGCCTGTGTACTGATTATAGGGAGTTGAACCAAAAAACGCATCCCGACAGGCAGCCTATTCCACACATGCAAGACATAACGAATAGCTTGGGCGAGAATTCCTGGTTTTTCCTTCTTGAACAAGGGAAAGCATATCATCAGGGCTTTATTGCCAAGGAAAACAGACCCTTAACAGCCTTTCGGACCCCTTGGGGGTTATATGAGTGGATTAGGATATGAACACACCCTCAGCTTTTTAGCGTTGCATGGAGGAGTGTCCTGGCAAGCTAAGAGATAACATCTGCGTTCCTTACCTAGATCAGTCATTCCTTTGAAGACCATGTGGTTTGCATTCCCAGACTTCTCACAGCCACAGCCATACTCCATACTGACTCCAATCAGGGTCTCGGGGCTGTCCTAATTCAGAAGCAAGGTGCGAGCTTAGAGTTATTGCTTATAGGTCCCGGGCACTGACAGTTGCCAAAAAAGGGAAATTGGAGTTTCTTGCCCTGTAGTGGGTGGTCACAAAAAAATGTATGGTTTATTTGTACGATGCCCCTACATTTACTGTGTACAGTGACAATAGGCAGCTCACTTATGTATTAATAAGTGCAAAGCTGAATGCAACAGGATGTAGATGGGTGGCAGAACTGGCAGATTCTCATTTTAATATCAAATACTGGCCCGGCAAAGAAAATGTGGACACAGACAGCCTATCAAGAATGGCCTTGGATATTAAGATGCTAATGAAAGAATGAACAGAGAAAATCTGATTGTGTTGAAGTGACCGTCCAATCGGTAGAGGTACCGCGTCCCAAACTGTCCTGAACTGCAGTTATTTCTCTTCATGAGAAAGCCAAGCATGCAAGTGAGCCATTACCCTGTAGAGGAGATGATACAAGCAAAGCAAAATGATAATCACATTTGTTTAATACCTTGAGTGCCAAAGGTAAATGCTTACTGTGTAGTTGGGAAAAACTTTTCCTAGGAGATAATGGCATCCTTTGCAGAAAGATGAATGAACACCCAGTCACAACTAGTTCTACCTGAAAAGTAAAAGCGGTGTGTTTTGAGAGAACTACATGACAACATGGGTCATCAAGGTCTTGATAAAACCATGTCCATTGTCTACAAATACACATTGATGTTGCTCACAACGTCACCAAGAGTTGTGTTTGCCTGAAACAGAAGAAGCCGAGTAAGGAAACAAGAGCACCACTTTAGAACATCGTTATTACTCACTCGTTCGAGCATGTTTCCATGGACTTCTTACATCTGGATGCATGTAAAGGATCCATCATGACCCAGGGGGTAAGTTTGACAACCAGCTGGTTGCTCAGTTGAAGAAGAGTTGTGGAGTTGCTGGATCAAGGACCACGGTGTATCACCCCCAAGAAATGGGCAGGTTGAATGTTTCAACCAAACATGACTCTAGATGTTGAAGACATTGACTGAAAATCAGAAGACAGATTGGATGGAATCCCTAAATAAACTAATTTTTGCGTATAACAACACAAAATGTGAAGTTACAGGATTTTCACCATTCTACTTACTGTTTGGAAAGTCCCAAAGATTACCCGTTGATCTATTGTTCAGCTTGGCACCTGAAACAGAAACTATTGATTATAAGGAGTATGTGAGACACGAGATGCAGGAAGCATTGGAAATCACCAGACAGACTGTAAAATATATGGCAGAAACAAACAAAAGGGACTGTGATGGGAAAGTGCAAGGCTGTGTCCTGGGGATTCCATTTTAGTGAAGAACTTGACACCTAGAGGTGGAACTGGGAAGCTTCGAAATCACTGGGGAGATTCTACACACAGTAGTCTGTCAAGTAGTAGGAGAGAGACCAATTTATGAAGTGAAACCAGAACAGGGTAAAGAAAGATCATGTGTTGTCCACCATAAGCTTTTGATGCCTTGTGATTATCTACCATTAGAGATTGACCTTGCTGAGGAAGGAAGAACAAAAGGGCCAGTGAAATGATCAAAACAGGTAGGTAGATGTGAACCAATTCCAGAAGAGGAAGAGGAGGAGGAGGAATATTCTCACTATTGTTACCAACCTGCAGTCCAGTCTCAGCAACCTGGGCAAGAAGGTGTGGAGTGCAGAGAGAAAAGTGTACCTGAAGTCCAGTTTCAAAAACCTGCGGAAGGAAACAGAGTTAGTAAATGAAGACACCAGCTATCCAGTCTGGGAACCTGAAAAGGAAAGTTAAGAAATTAGCCAAGAGGTAGAAAAGGGCCATGGAAAAAGAGTTCCAATGGAAAATTAGGAGATACCTCAAAAGGAAGTAATGGAGAAAAAGAATGAAGTTTAAAGAAGGAAGACTATTTAGTTCCAACATATGCCTCTATTCATAACATGCAGTACACACAAGCAATGGGACATTTCATTCAAACAGGAGGGCATTAAAATCACAAGATATTGCCAGGAAAATCAAATATCTTAGGTGAGTGTGGTAGTTCTAATAAAGAATAAATAAATAAACGTGGGAAAAATAAATAAATAAATAAATGATCAGCGTAACACTGAACTTAAAACAAGTGAAAGTGTTCATCAAATTTACTGTATAGTGTCTTTTCTGTGACGATAAATGTTCCCTGCTCATCCTTGAATAATGTTTTTTATTTTATATTTTTTATATATAATTACAGCTGAAACGATTTCTCAATAACAAGTAATTCTAATACAAAAAAAATCTAGGCAAATTATTTGCCTGTATTATACTTTTTATACTTTATAATTTTAGTTTATTTTTATATTCTATTTCTTTCTACATGTTGAACAGTTGTAATACGCATTACACCACATCGTACTCTGTATGAATGTAAGACAAATAAAATTTGATTCAAATATATTGTGTATTTATTAATTTATAACCCACATTGATGTCGAAAACCACTGATTAACTCAAGAAAAATCTAAATAAATTATGGGTCATGATCAGTGGTCATGTCATATAAAACATTTTTTGTTAAACAGAGACTTGTGTGCATAGTCATGCTGAGTAGGAAAAAAAAAAATAGGAAAAAAAGACAGAGACAGAGTGCAAAGCTGAAAAATAGAAGGTACAAGAGATGACACACACAACAGCGGTTAAACACAAACCTTTCTTCCTCCCTCACGGCACATCAACCTCCCTTGGCATTTCATCAGTCCCTCATTAAATCAAAATGCAGTGCTGTATTAATAGCCCGTCAGCACCGTTAACATTTGTTTTATGCGAATTCATTCAAACCTGGGTTTTTTACAAATGGCACAGCTCCCAACAATCGTACCATAAAAAATTAGTCTTGTATTTTGTTGCCCTCCACCCTTGTACGATGAATTTCAATAAGCAACACCGCTGCCTGCACTTTCGCATTAAAGACATTGAAAAATGGCTACGTTTATGGTTTTCAGATATATTTCAGCATAATGCCAGTTCCTTTGCTCAAGGCCACAGGTTGCACAATGAGATAAGGTGATAATGAAGATATATAGAAAATTCTTGACAATGTGTTATTGGGCGAATATTTCTTGGACACAGGGATCTAAAAGAAGAAACAATTTCTTCAGTGGTTAGTAAAGTCAGTACCACGACAGTGAATGCTAATAGAGCGCTGCATGATTCAGAGACAGGGTTCAGTGTATCCAATCTTCTCTGCTGCCTCTGTATTTAGCGCAAGTCCTTTAGCTAAATTTATTAGGCAGGGTGTTTCTCCTTTTCATAAATACACAGCATTTTTTTAATTGGTACTTTCTGACAGGAAGTAAAAGAGAGAGAGCAGACAACAGCTTAAATTGGTTTTAGGAAAGGGCCAAAAATCCATTTCCCTATAGCTGATAGCAAAGAATGAGGAAAGGAAGTTGGGCAGTCAGGGCTTGACAGTCCCTTCCTCATAAAAGCTCATAAAACCACATTTTCAATAAACTCACACAGTAAGGTTAAAATTGCAATGCAGCACAGGAATCACAGATTCCAGATTGTAATAGTGAGGAGATGTAGTATAAGCCTGTGGTCAATTAAAAAAAAATGTAAATAAAGAAACAGGCTCTGGGAGGAGTAATTAAAGATGTTGGTTATTAAGCCCCTAAAGCCTCCTTCCTTCATTGCTTTCAAACAAACTTGTCTCATTAATAATTAGGGAAGTGCGTCTTGGTTTGCAAGATCTGCATGATTAATTAGGGTTCATTTCTGCTCTTTGTACTGATTTTTTTACAAGCTCCATCTGCGAAAGTAATACATTCATTGATTACCACATTAGGTCCAAATCATTTTATTAAAATTACAGATATTGGAATGGATGAAGCAAACTGATGACCTTAAAAATTAATGAATAAAAAAATACAAATCATGGATTTACTTCACAAGAGCTCATGACTGTGCAAAACCAATAATCTTTGGATAAGGTAACTGTTTTCTTTGAGCAGAATACAAAGCACTCAACAGTTTAATACCTTACTATTCTAAAAATTTGTCTCTAGGTTACGTATGTAACCCTAGTTCCCTAAAGGGAATGAGATGCTTTGTCAACAACGCTTTGGGAACGATTCCGCGTTGTCCACGCTCTGAATCACGTGTGCAATCTGTCCAAACGGAGAGGCGCGACATCACCGGCAGAGTGACATCACGACCAAGAAGCTATAAAACGCGCATGCAGTGGAGCCAACGCTAGCTTCTGAAAAGGGTAGGAAGTGCCGCAGGGATGCAGGGAGTGTAGCAAAGAGACACAGTGTCTCGTTCCCTTAGGGAACCAGGGTTACATACGTAACCTAGAGACATTCCCTTACTCGAGCTGCGTCAACAACGCTTTGGAAACGAAATTACAATCATGCCAGACTGACCAGCCCCTGCCTAGTGTGGATGGGCATAGCTAGAACGCAGGACGGAGGAGCGAGGAGTGGCTCTAAGGTTAAGGTTAGACCAGGACGCAGCGTTGCAAATGTCTTGGAGTGGGACTGCAGACGACCAGGCCATAGAGGCCGCCACACTGCGGGTAGAGTGAGCTCTGACCCCAAAAGGAGTGGGGAGACCAGAGGACTCATAGGAGGATGAGATGGCGTCCATGATCCAGATGCTAAGGCTCTGCTTGTTCACAGAGAGCCCTTTTTTATAGGGATCGTAGCAAACAAACAATTGCACCGACTTTCTCCACAGTTTTGTCCTGTGGATGTATGTGTCCAGTGCTCGCAAGTGACACAGTCGGTTTAGCTTTTCCTGGTCAAGGGCCTAAAAAAAAGAAGATAGATTGCCTGCAGCGCACTGAGGACACATACCCCTTTCTGGGGTAGAGAAAGGCACTAGCCATGACTGGGGTGAACTCAAGGGCTTGAAGGGGGCTTAGACAGAGCCTACAGGACAAAGGCAAAGTCCTACACAGGCACTCTTGGTCGCGTCCTGGGCCTCAGCCTCCGGGTGCCGTGCAGGAAATGTGTCTCCAAGATTTGCCTGCCCAGTGACTGCTCAGCAAGCAGAGTACAGTAAGCCATGATAGTGGACACGTAACCTTTCAGGGTAAAAGAAGACAACCCTGAGGCAAACTGCTCCTGTAGGAACTCCAGTACTGAACCAACCAGGCAGTTAACTGGGTCCAATTGATTGTGCTCGCACCACAGGGAGAACAGGCATTATTTAGCGCCATACGACCTCCTCGTGGAGGGAGCTCTGGATTGGAGGATGGTCTCCACTACCCCGAAAGAGAGGCCAATGGCTAAGAACTGTGCCCCCTCAGGAGCCACATCCTCCTTAGCTCCAGGCAGGGGTAAACCAGGGTGCCCCCTGCCTGGGAAAGAAGATTTTTCCTGGGGGTAATCTGCCAAGCAAGTTGTTTGAGAAGGGTCATCAGGTCTGCGAACCATGGTCTGTTTTAAGTACCCTGGGATGTAAGCTGCCCTCAAGGAGAGCAGTCTTCCCTGGGTCCACAGGAGGATCTGCTGTTCCAGCCTGTATAGGAGGGCGAGATCGCAGACCCTCTGATGGTTGATATAGGAGACCATTAATGTGTTGTCTATACGGACCATGTGGAAAAAAGTGCTTCAAAGCCAGAAGCACAGCTAGCATCTCCAGCCAGTTGATGTGCCAAGTGAGATGGAGCCCACTCCACCGACCTTGGGCAGAGCAGGCCAGCCTTGACCGCTCCTCACCCCATAAAGGAAGCATCCGTCATTAGCGTTACGTGGCGATATGAAGCTCCCAGCATGGGACCTTAAGACAGGAATGCAGGTTCTCTCCGCACATCTAAGGCCCGAAGGGTTTACCGTTAGACCTTGATGGTGTGGAGTGGGTTGCCCTTCTGGGAGAACTCTTTGTCTCTGTGCCACCACTGGAGGGATTTAATGTGCAGGAGACCATCATCAAACCCAGCAGTCTCTGGAACTGCATCACAGTGAGTGACTGGCCTTCTCTCATTCTCCTGACCGGTGTGACGATAGACTCAATCTGAGCGAGAGACAGTTGTGCCCGCATAATGGTCGAATCCCACACTACGCCTAAGAAGGTGGTTCTCTGTACTGGAGAAAGCACACTCTTCTTGGCGTTTAGTCTTAGCCCCAGCTCCTTAATACAGGCGAGAAGGAAATCTCAATGCCGGACCTCCAAAAGCTGAAATTGAGCTAATATCAACCATTTGTCAATAGAATTAAAAATGCGGATGCCCCAGAGTCTCAGCGGGGTCAGAGCTGCAGTCATACACTTTGTGAATGTGCGGGGTGAGAGTGCAAGGCCAAACAAAAGGACCCAGTATCGGTACGGGATATTGGAACGGAAGGATGGATATGTGGAAGTAAACATCCCTTAGATATATCGTGACAAACCAGTCCTCGGACCTGATTTGAGACATAACCTGCTTGAGAGTAAGCATCCTGAACCTGAGCCTCAGTAACGACCGGTTCAAGGAGCGCAGATCTAGAATAGGACACAACCCCCCCCCCCCTCCTCCTTCTTGGGAACCATGAAGTGCCGGCTGTAGAACCCAAACTGTCTGTCTAAAGGAGGGACCACCTCGATGGCCTCCTTCAATAAGGGAATAAGTACCTCTTGTTCAAAGACCAGAGGGACACCCCGTGACGAGCCTCCCCATCCACTACAGGACTGTGCGGAGGTAGAGGAAGGCACTCACTGGAACTCGCTGTGCCCTGAAGCACGGATCGTGGCAGGGGTAACAGGCTGACCTCCTGAGGGTGCTGAGGAGGGACGTGAGTGAGGTGTATGCTGCCCCTGCTAAGACCCCCCAACTGTCAACTCTGAGATGAAGCCCTCTAATTAGAGATGACTGTCCTGATGTCTGTTGGCGTGGCTCGCAAGGGCTTGGTGGGCAGAACCAGGGCCTTAAGGGACGATGCTGCACCCAGGGAGAGATAGCCAGCTAGCGTCTCTTCAAACCAGGGGCATCGCCTTTGAACCCCACTACGTTAGCGTATTGGGAGATATTAGGGGTGAAAAGGCAGGCCGAATATATGGTGTGCTCCATGACCAAAGCTTGATTCCTAGAAAACAATAATGCCCTTTTTGCCATAGCATACTGTTTTAATACAATAGTTATAACACGTACAAAACCCGGACAGCAAAAATCTTTTTTTAGAATGACATTTTACCAAAGCAAATTGACATTTAGGCTAAATAATAATGGTCAGTTGTTTAAATACAGCTTGGGACGATGAAAATCAGATGCCTATGAATATTTGATGACGCTCGGTCAGAAGAAGCAGGTCGCATATTTGTTTATTCAGATTAGGTAACAAAATGTATTTCAACATTCAGCAGCACAATGAAGAGATAGAACGCATGTCAAGAGCTTCAGTTAGCATTCACATCAACCATAATGTCTTGGACTATGGCATGAATGTTGGTGCTGAGTTGAGGTTTAGTGCTTCAACTGTAACGTGCAAGCAAGAAAGAAAGCAAGCAAGAAAGAAAAGCTTTTATTAGTCTTATTCATTATAGCACAGTGAAAAAAATTTCCTGAAAGAAAGAAAGAAAGAAAGAAAGAAAGAAAGAAAGAAAGAAAGAAAGAAAGAAAGAA